>ML411348.1:0-13301 GCA_005239525.1 Nicotiana knightiana
AAATAATTTTGGATAAATTACGTTGTCATAATCACGCTACGCAAGAGAATGCGTGATCGAGACAAAATTTATTAATTTTATCATAACAGCGCTACGCAAGCGGATCCGCAATTATGACGAAGATTATTAGTATATTATTACTTTGAAAAAAAAAAGTTACTACATTTAAAGGAATTAATACAAAATTAACCATCGCGCTACGCTGGCGAATCCGCGATTTTAGCAAATTATTAATTAAATTAAAAAATTAACTTAAAAAAAGTAAAGAGTATGAAATGACATTGTTGAATTAATTTATTTAATGTTAAACATCACGCTACGCTGCGATTTCGTGAAGTTACAGCGCACCTACTAATTGCCTAGCGTTTAAATTAATTATTAAGGTGATTAAATAACCAGGTCATTTTAATTTAAGGGAAGTAGTTGATTTTATTAACATTGCTCATACTAGTTCTCCTATATCATTTTTTTTTTAATTTTTTTCTTTTGCCATTTTTTTTATCTTTACCTTGAGAGACGATATATATATATATATTTTAACATGATTGAAAAAAAAATATCACTAAATAAACACCCCAAGTAGACCTTGTTTGAAAATTTAGTGAGTACATGTGACAATCTTTAAGCTATGCAACCGAATTGTCAATGCTGACATTTTAAGGTTGGCCGAGCATACCAAATTATTGATTTGATGGTTCCGATATCTTTTAATTTGTAACTTTTCTTGAATCCGAGATATTATTCCAATGATGGCCCTTTTACATACTACTAGCTATGTCATTTAGGATTAATTATATTATTTTCCTAAAGGTCTAAAGTGAGAATAGACTAAATAAAACTAAAAAGCAAAATCATCTTGAAGCTCAAAAACATTCAGAAATATACTAGGACTTTTACCACATATTTATACAAAATTTTATATCAACGTTTAGTGGAATCTATCATTTGCACAAAAGCTTTCATATACAGTAAAAAGGAAAAAGTTTACTCTCACACTCACAACTTGTGGCATGAACTTCTACATTGGAGGAGAAACATTTTTTTTTGTCAATTGGAAAATAGCAGTGTAAGCTATAAAGCATTTAGATTAAAATAAATTACTACCTTGAATTTGAAAACAGAAATATACAAACTTCTAAACAAGTTTATTGTATTATTCTTTTTTTTTTCAATGCAAGTCTTTAACAATCTTTATGAAGTGAAGAGTAAAATACTTTTATATGCTTACTAGCTGGGAACAAGCAATCTTAAACAGTCCAACAGTTGAGCATATTAAAAACATCACCATTTCCATTCAAAGATTTCCATTACAAATCTTGAAAGTTACCTTATGTTGCAGCAGAATATAGAAAAGACAGCAGTGCAAAACTCGGATAAATCCTTAACCAAAACGCAGCAAATGACAGTAAATAACAGCACGACCAACAATAAATTCAACCCCAGAAGTGAACTCGAAAGTTAATCCAGAGAATCAGCCATGTGTTTTACACCAAAAACAAACAAAGGAAACCAAGACTCTTGATGTTTTCCTTGCGTAAAACCTATTGTAAGTGCTGAAAAATCTTAGTAAAATGCTCTCCTCCCCAAAGTGAAAGAAAGACCCTCCCTTTATAGCAGAGGGCAGCCTTGAAAGGGATTCCAACTTACACCAAAAGTCTGTCCAAAATTATGATAAAGGACTGTCCTTTTTCGCTAAAATTAGACACAAGTAAGGGTACTTGTACCTTAAACCTACTCCAAATAGTAAAAGGCAACAAACATGTACCTTACACTCAAGTATTTAGCTTTTATCAATGCATGACTGAAATTCAAGCAAAAAAAAACCACTCATACTCAAACCAACTATGAATAGGCAAAGCTAGGACATGACTTCAATTGTAATTGAACTACGTATCCGAACGAACTAAACTAAAACTACCCGATTAATGAGAACTGACAACGGGCAATGAAATAACGAAACACCCCCCCAAAAAAAACATAAATGAACATTAGTAACTATTGAACAACGAGTAAAATCAACTAACTAAACAACTAACTAAGTGAACAGTTCAACTAACAGAAACAACTAAGATAAACAGAGATGACTAATAAATAACTTACTTACTTGAAATTCTAATTAACACTAATTTGACCAAAAGAGAAATCAATAGCTATTGCTATATTAAAAAAAATCAGAAATTAGTGAGGGAATGAAGGTCTTGGATTGTTTTTAACTCCGTGAATTTAAATCTGCTTGTCTTAACACCACCGGGGAGGATGAGGTATGGCCACCGGACTCGAGGTTTCTTGCCAACTCAGTCACCATATTCCGAACGACGGGTCAGTGGCTTGAGGAAGCAAGAAACCTGGGGCATGGTGGATATTGAAGTGGAGAGAGGCGGGGTTTGGCAGCGGGTGGTGGCAGTAGTGGTCGCCGGAACTGGCCGGAAAAATGACAATCGGAGTTTGGCTTCAAAATCAGTAGGGAAAGGTATACCAAACAAGAAGCTATCCGACCATGTATGTATTGTGGGGTGGAGATTCCATGAACTCTACGAATTTGGGTAAAAGGGGTGGCGGCTAGGGTTCCTAGATATAAAATTCATAGAGTTTGAGGGAGGTTTGGAGGTTTTGGTTTGGATATTTGGAAAGAGGAGAGGGAGAGGATGAAATGGTGAAATTTTGAAGGTGTTTGGACGCCGGTGGACAGCGGCAGGCGGTGGTGCCACCATGGAGAGGGGCGGCAGTTACAGAGGAGGAGTGGGAGAGAAGGGAGGGGGCTAGGGTTTGTGTTATGTGAAATAAGGCCAAAAAATCTGATTATAGAGCCTTTTATATGATAAATAAAATTGATTATGGGCCATTGAAGCAAAGATAATAGAATGTTGATATTTGATCTTGAATACTTAACCAAAACGACGTAGTTTCGATATAAAACTATGTCGTTTCGACCTTCCCATGGCATCCCTATTTGGACCGGATCTGTGGCACTTTGGGCTTATGATTTTGGGCCAATTTTGTCTTAATTTCATTTAAAATACACTAACCAAATCCCTTAACCCTTAACTATCTTATTTAGTCCTAAAGAAAATATACAAATTGAAAGAAAAATATTTTTGGTATATAAAATTTAAAGATGCAAAAAAAAGTATACAAATAAAAACTAAAAATAATATTTTTGGTATTTTTAATAAAGGAAGGCAAGTAAAAATGAACAAATAACTAAAAATCATCAGAAAAATAGTATTTGTAGAAGAATTTGAAGTGAGAAAAAATTAGGTATTCACAGCTGCCCCTCTTTGCTCGAGAACATGAAGTGTTTTCGTGCAAAGAAAAGTGAATGCCATAGCTAATTTTTGCTCACATATCACTCCAATGGAAGCAATTTCTTTGAAAGAGGTGACCGAACCTTGCTCCTAAAGTTGCCTACTTATCCTTGGCTATAAAGGAATCATGTCAGTGTAGTTCTAGAAAATTTGGTAACTGGGACTACGGAAACAAGATTTAAGACTGATGTTTATGCTGCTATTGTTGTTACTATTACTGTTACCTGCTTCTTACATCAAAAGAAAAAGAGAAGAGCATTACATATGTCTGCAAACTAAGAGTACAAAAATTCCTATCTATGTATTTTCTGGAGTCAAATCATGATTCTTGACCTGCCCACTTGTGTTTACCTTAGATTGGATCTTGATTCCTTTTGAAGAAAAGATTATGGATCATTCTCGATTTCTTGATTTTCCTGCTCAAAATTTTCAGAAGATGAATCTTGAGACGCCGAGTTGCTTCCACCTCATCGAAACTAACTCAAACTGCCTTATGATCAACAATCTTCTTTCTTCTGATGAGAACTGAAATTGCAAGCTTTAATCTCTACAATATGTGATTTACGGCATGGTCCTGCAAATCCATCAAAGACGAACAAAACGAACAAATTTTTTTTCCCCAGTCTGACACTAGGAAAATTTTGTGAGTCATCAGAGAAAGATATAAACTATCTAATTTATTGAATGGCACACAAAAATAGTAGAATAAACTAGCTAAAATAGATAAAATTTTGTAACGAGGGATTGTATACCCTACGTGAATCGCATCCCCGCACAACGACATTAAGAGGATAGGTAACCAGGGGTGGGACCCTATATTACTGAAAAGGAATGTAACCAGGGGTTGGCACCATGTATTACGGGACAAGAATGTAACAAGGGGTTGGTACCCTATATTACTAGGAAGAAAATGTAATCAGGGGTTGGTACCCTATATTACTGAAAGGAAATATAATCAGGGGTTGGTACCCTGTACTACTTAAAGGAAATGTAACCAGGGGTTGGCGCCCTGTTTTACTAGGAAGAAAATGTAACCAAGGGTTGGTACCCTATATTACTGTAGAAAAAGGTAACCAGGGGTTGACACCCTGTATTACTGATAAAGTGTTGAATTCCTCTTGGCGAAATGGTTCTACCCAAGTTAAGCTATGTAGATCATCCTGAGCGAAGAGTACTTCTACCCAGAACTATGAGCTGGATCCCTTAGGAGAAATGGTTCTACGCGAGTTAAGCTATGTAAAACACCTTGAGCGAAGAATACTTCTACCCGGAACTATGAGCTGGATCCCCCTAGGCTAAATGGTTCTACCTGGGTTAAGTTATGTGAAACACCCTGAGCGAAGATTTATTCTACTCGGAACTATGAGCTGGATCCCCCTAGGCAAAATGGTTCTACCTGGGTTAAGCTATGTAAAACACCCTGAGCGAAGAGTACTTCTACCCGAAACTATAAGTTGGATCCCCTTAAGCGAAATGGTTCTACCTGGGTTAAGCTACGTAAAACAACCTGAGCGAAGAGTACTTCTACCGAGAACTATGAGCTGGATCCCCCTAGGCGAAATGGTTCTACCTGAATTAAGCTACGTAAAACAACCTGAGCGAATAGTACTGTAACGACCGGGTCTGTCGTTACGTAGAACTTACATTTTTATTGTTGTCATTGACTTGTCATGGATTGGTTATTCTATTATTGATGTGTTAGAGTCGATAGGATTGAAATCGGAATGGTTAAATGAGAATTCAGTAACTTAGTCTTCAAAAGATAGCCTTATAATGAGAAAAGTCAACTGAGAGTTGACTTATTGGGAAACAACCTTGGAATGCGGATTTTATGGCTCGGATAGCTTCGGTAGGTGATTTGGGACTTAGATTATATTCAGAATATTTTTGTGACGTCCGGTGTAGAATTAGGCTTGAATTGGCGAAGTTAGTTTTTGGTGATTTCCGGACAGCAATGGAAAATGGGATATCGGGGTGGGAATGGAATTCCGGAAGTTGGAACATGTTTGTAATGTCATTTTGGATATGTCTGCAAAATTTCAGGTCAATCGGAGTTGTTTTGGATAGTTTCGGCATCGTTGGATGATTTTAGAAATTCCAAAGTTCTTAGGCTTGAATCTGATGTAAATTTGGTGTTTTGATGTTAGTTTTGGTATTTTGAGAGTGCAACTAAGTTTTAATGATGTTATGGGATGTGTTGGTAACTTTTGTTGGGGTCCCGAGGGGCTCGGGATTGATTTCGGTTGGTTAACGGGCATTTTTGGACTTAGATAAATTGCTGTTTTTCTGATTTTTGTGCAGCAAGTTTTCCTTCACTGCGATCGCGAAGGGAGAGTCGTGATCACGTGGTGTAAATTGTGAGGGGCAGAATTTTACTCTCTGTGATTGCATAGCTATGTCCGCGATCGCAGAGGTTGAGCAGGTTTAGCACTCGCGTGGGGCATGTTGCGGTCGCGTAGGGATAGAGGGGTGTGCGTGGGGGCTGGTCAGTGTGCTTCGCAATCACGTGTGATGGGATGCTATCGCATGGGTTTGAGTTGCTGTGAATTGCGATCGCGTGGCTTTTTCCCTGATCGCAGTGAAGAAATCACTGGGCAATATTTAAACAAACCCTCCGTGACCATTATACCTTTTATCACCATTGTTGAACGGGAAGAGAGATTTGGGGGCATTTTTGAAGAGGAAGATCAGTGTTCTTCATAGAGGTAAATATTTTGATCATTAAAACTCGTTTATGGGTGATTATTGAATATAATCTCAGTACTAATTCAAGAAAAATCAGTAGAATAAGGTGGGTTTAGGGCTTGAGATTTTGAGACTTTTAGGTATTTATTTGAGGGGTCAAACGAACTCAGATTTTAGTGTTCTTTATATGTACAACTCATGAGATGATGAAGAACAGTCTGGTATAAAAATTTCTGAGTTTCGGGACGTGGGACCGGGGGTCAGGGTTTGACCAATTTCTGGATTTTTAAGTATTTTTGATAAATTTTGATTGGGATTAGTTCCTTAGCATATTATAATGATATACATCTGATTGTTGGTATATTTGGAGCACTCGGAGGCCAAAATTAGATGCAAGGGCACTGCGGGGTAGTGTATTAACCGGTTTGAGGTAAGTAACGATTCCAAACTTAGAACTGAGGGTTCGAAACCCCAAACTATTTAATATTTGTTGTTAATTAAGGTGACGCACTTGCCAAGTGATGGGCATGCGGGAATTTACCGAATAATTGTAGCATGGCTCATCCCATGGCACCGTCTACCGGTTATCTCAGATTGACACTGTACTGTGAAGGTGGTAATTACCTTGGATGAAATAGAAATCATGCTAAGTATAAATGTTAAGGATTCACGCCGATGTGTTTAGACCAGAATGGTCGATTATTGTTGTCTCTATCTGAGATTATTGCTTTCATGTACTAAGTCTGTTATAGTATATGTTTCATGCCTCAGTATCGTAATTTGCTAGTTTATTCTATATTATCATTGGTTTCAGCTGATTTTTCATATGTTAGCGCATTGTGAGTGAAACTAGAAGGTACTGACTGAGTGAGGCTTGGAGCCTGGTTTTGAGACAGTTATGAGGTCGGACTGCACACCACAGCGATCCTGAAATCATGCCTTTGTTGGCTTGATACAGCGCTTGGGCTGGAAGGAGCCCCTCCGGAGTCTATACACCCCCAGTGAGCGCAGAGATATTCCGGAGATGGATTTCTTCGTGGTTATTATGTTCCGGAGATGGATTTCTCCATGGTTATTATGTTCCGGAGATGGATCTTCTCCGTGGGGGCTAGATCGGCCTTTTTCCTCAGTACTTGGTGACTGTGTCACTTGTGTTTATGTAATATCCGGGATGGACTTCCCTGGGCCGGAAGGCCGTATTCTAGTACTGAGTGGACCACCTTATGAGAGAGTGATTAGTGAGTATACATCATTCTTGGTTCTATATGCATTCATGTTAGTATGCAGAGTTACAGACATATCTTGATGCATCGTGTTTATTTCCTAATATATTACTGTCATGTCCAATTTATATAATGTTGTTTGAATTGTCGGAGATTTAGTCTGTCACTACCTCTCAGCCCGTAGTTTGGTTTCGTTACTACTTAGTTGGTGTACTCACATTACCCACTGCACCTTGTGTGCAGATCTAGGTACAGAGGAATTCAGCTCGGGTCGGTGAGCACAGCAGTTTCATTAGAGTTGACGAGGTAGCAGCTGGCGACGGTGATCTCGTCTTCTCTTTCCTTCTACCTGTCATATTTATTTTCAGACTATGTTAGTCATTTCTTTTGGTTGTATTAAGTAATAGCAGCTCATGACTGTGTGACACTTGATCCGAGGTCAGTAGGATTTGGTCTTTTGAATTTCATAAACTAGTTTTTCCAAAAATATTGGATTTATTATTATTATTATTATTATTATTGATTTCAGACTTGTTAAAAAAGGCATTATATGGGAAATTTTATTTAGTTAGATAAAATGGGTGGCTTGCCTGGTTCCACGACAGGCGCCATCACGACTCCGGAAATGGGTCGTGACAAGTACTTCTACCCGGAACTATGAGCTGGATTCCCCTACGTGAAATGGTTCTACCTGAGTTAAGCTACTAAACTAGGAGGTGTGAATAGTAGTGATGCATGCTAAAAATAAAAGAAAAATGGAGATTTTAAGGAGCTTACGTTTGGTGACATTCATCCTTTAAGAACCGCCATTCTACATTGCTTTGTTCCTGCTTCAAAAAAAGAAAAATTAATGAGTTTTCAAAGTGGTGATTGGTTTGTGGCGTTGATGCCCTATTGTGGTTTGACTTCACGGCCTCTCCGCAGCTGAAGAATTGATTCTATCAGTATGGTACCGAGGTTCTCGGATACTCTATCACAGCCTCTCCGCAGTTGAAGAACTGATTCTATCAGTATGGTACCGAGGTTCTCGGATACTCTATCACAGCCTCTCCGCAGTTGAAGAACTGATTCTATCAGTATGGTACCGAGATGCTCGGCTGATTTGTATCATTTTCTAGAGACCTTGGCTTTCCAATGTTGCCCCAACTGTTTCATACCCAAGCGTCCTTGGTATTGCTACCTTTGTCTCTAAGGCAATGCAATTTTTCTTTAAAAATCAAACTCAGTTGTCTTTGACCTATTACCGGTTTGTGTCTGCAGTGCTTATCAACTTTTCTCATAAAGAGGTCTTTCTTAGGCAGCGTTTTCAGTTTCTTTGAGACACTTTGTTCGCCTTGTCAAATGAGATCACAGACGGATTAATGCCTTCGTCAATGCCGTGTATGCCCCAAGTTGTGCTCGATATTACGGGGAAGCTGTAGCCAATTTTGCAGCCATTTGTTTGCTTCGCTTTTGACGAAATATTAGACCGAAAAGGGACTCAAAGAAAATTATGGGTAAAAATAGAAGAATACTTGAAGGTGCAAAAGAATTGTGCTTAAACAAAAGGCGTCCCTTTCGTGGAAAGTAATAGGGAGACTTATCTGGAAGTATGTGCCGACATCAATGAATCATGACATGCATTTTGGACTGGACGCCAGATCCGCCAGAGCTGTCTAATTCTCAAAATCCGTCGCAAAGGTTCATCTTGAAATTGTCTTGGTCGTGCTCATGCCGGGGTATCGAAGACCCTCATTCGTCTAGTAGCGCCCTTTGCAGGTTTTCGCTAACTGACCTCTCTCATTTCTCTACTCATCGTCGCCCTATGGTGCCCATTTGGGTTTTCACAAATAAGACACTCTCATTTCTCTGCTCACCGTCGCCCTATGGTGCCCATTTGGGTTTTCACCAATAAGACTCTCTCATTTCTCTGCTCACTGTCGCCTTACTGTGCCCATTTGGGTTTTCATCGATAAGACTCTCTCATTTTTTTTTCTTTTCTTTTCTTCTTTTTTTTCATTTTTCTTTTTTAAAGATACGACATGCGGAAGGTTGCCTAATGCCCCTGGCATGGGAACTTCAAATATTCTCAAAGATCGACCAGAAGTTATTAACATGAAAAAAATGGGAAAAGAACCTTGAACTGAATTACAACTTTTGGAACCGTTTCTACAGAAAAAAACGTAAAATAAAACAAACTTCTGCCCCAGTTTTGGAGTATTGGGAACAGGGATTTTTTTTTTGTGATGGGACCGAATCCAGGGTAAAACTACCTATGTATCTTTTCGGAATCAGGTCAGACGTAGTTCAATGACTCAGAAGATTTGTTGTTTGGATTCTTTTCTTTCCTTCCCCTTTTCTTGTTGCAAGTACATAGGTTCCAAAAAGAAGAAAACAAAGAAGACAAATACAGCTCAAAAGGGTTAACAAGAGGGTGACACCTATTTGGAACAACGAGCAATGGTGGCATTCGTCATCTCGATTCTGAGAAAATCATGCATGAAAGTTACACAGTGGATATATATCAGACATAATAACTTTTGACTAGATCTGCGTTAATGGTCATGCCTGGTACCCTTCCTTCTTCATCTACCAAGTGCAAGGCCCCTTTTGGTAATACTTTCTTGATGATGTAGGGTCCTTGCCAGTTTGGGGCGAACTTTCCTTTAGCTTCTACTTGGTGTGGAAGAATGCATTTCAGAACGAGTTGGACCACCTCAAAGTGCCTTGGACGCACTTTCTTGTTGTAAGTGCGTGGCATTCTTTGCTGGTATAACTGGCCAAAGCACACAGCTGCTAGCCGTTTTTCATCAATCAACATTATTTGTTCCAATTGGGTCTTTACCATTCTGTATCTTCAATCTCCGACTCTGCAATGAATCGAAGAGAGGGAATTTCGACTTCAGTCGGTATTACAGCTTCCGTTCCATATATCAACAGATAAGGAGTTGCACCAACGGATGTGCGAGCAGTTGTGCGGTATCCCAAAAGAGCAAAAGGAAACTTTTCATGCCATCTGGAACTTTGGATCATCTTATTAAGAATCTTATTGATGTTCTTGTTCGCCGCTTTAATGGCTCCATTGGCTTTTGGCCGGTAAGGGGTAGAATGGCGATGCATAATTTTAAATTGCTCACATACCTCCTTCATCAAATTACTATTTAGATTGGCTGCATTGTCAGTGATAATGGTCTTTGGGATACCAAAACGACAGATGATGTTGGAATGGACAAAGTCTACCACTGCGTTCTTGGTGACTACTTTGAAAGTGGGGGACTCCACCCACTTGGTGAAGTAATCAATTGGAACCAAAATGAATTTATGCCCATTTGAAGCCTTTGGCTCGATTGTCCCAATAACATCCATTCCCCAAGCAACAAAGGGCCAATGAGAGGACATGGGATGCAACTCCGAAGGTGGCGAGTGAAGGTCACCATGAATTTGGCATTGGTGACACTTGCGAACAAAACTGAAGCAATCTCGCTTCATAGTAATCCAATAATACCTTGCCCGCAGAATCTTCTTCGCCAAAACATATCCATTCATGTGAGGTCAACATACCCCCGAATGCACTTCACTCATGGTCCGCTCAGCTTCTGTTGCATCTATGCATCTCAACAAGTTCAAATCTGGTGTCCTTTTGTACAAAATTTCCCCATTCAGGAAGAAATCGCCGGCGAGCCACCTTATAGTTCTTTTTTGATCTTCCTTGGCATGCTCTAGGTATTCCCTCATTTTCAGGAATCATTTTATGTCGTGATACCATGGTTCACCATCTGGTTCTATCTCAACAGTGTTGCAGTAACCGTGTTGATTCCGAACTTGGATTTCCAATGGATCAATATGAGTGTTGCCTGGATAAGGGAGCATCGAAGCTAAGGTAGCCAAGGCATCAGCTAATTCGTTGTGAAACCTGGGAATGTACCTGAACTCGATTGATTTGAATATTTTGCTCAGGTATTGCACACATTGTCTGTATGGAAGGAGCTTGATGTCTCGAGTCTCTCATTTGCCTTAGGCTTGCCGGATAAGCAAATCAGAATCTCCCATAACCAATAGTTCATGCACATCCAGATCGAGGGCTATTTTCAGACCCATGATAAAAGCTTCGTATTCTGCTGTATTATTGATACAAAAGAAATGGAGTCGGGCCGTTGCATGGTAATGTTGTCCGATAGGCGAGATGAGGATTGCCCCGATCCCAACTCCTTTGATATTGACAACCCCATCAAAATAAATTTTCCATGCATGGTTGGTGTCCGGAACTACCTCCTCTAATGAGTTGACCTCTTCGTCTGGGAAGTATGTGCTTAGTGGCTTGTAATCATCATCAACTGGATTCTCTTCCAAATGATCTGCCAAAGCTTGCTTTCATTGCGGTGCGAGTGACATAGACAATGTCGAACTCTATAAGCAGAATCTGCCATTTTTCGAGCCTGCCAGTGGGCATCGGCTTTTGAAAGATGTACTTCAAAGGATCCATTATAGATATGAGGTAAGTGGTGTAGGCGAGGATATAATGCCTCAACCTCTTGAGCAACCCAAGTCAAGGCACAACACGTCCATTCCAAAAGGTGTACTTAACCTCATAATTGGTGAATTTCATGCTCAAATAATAGATTGCCTGCTCTTTTCTTCCGGTTGCATCAGGTTGCCCCAGAACGCATCCGATAGATATAAAAACAAAGGCCTACAAAGTTCAGGTGGGACCAGTACAGTGAGTTTTGACGGATAGTCTTTGATCTTATCAAAAGCTCTTTGTCAATCGTCCGTCCATTTGATAGCAGCATCCTTTTTTAGCAACTTAAAGATGGGCTCGCACGTGGTTTTGATCTGAGCAATGAACCTACTGATGTATTTCAACCTCCCGAGCAAACCCATGACTTCCTTTTTATTCTTCGGGGGTAGCAAATATCAAATGGACTTTATCTTAGATGGATCCAATTCGATGCCTCTCCGGATGACTATGAAACCGAGGAGCTTCCCAGATGGAACCCCAAATGCACACTTGGATGGATTAAGCTTAAGGTCGTACCTTCAAAGCCGTTCGAAGAACTTTTCCAGATTGCGCACGTGATCAGCTTGTGTCTTTGATTTTATGATGACGTCATCGACATATACTTCTATCTCTTTGTGCATCATGTCGTGGAAAATGGTGGCCATGGCCCTTATGTAAGTTCCCCCTGCATACTTCAAACCGAATGGCATGACCCTGTAACAATAAGTACCCCATGGAGTGGTGAAATCGGTCTTTTCTGCGTCATCCTCATCCACTAGAATCTGGTGGTACCCAGCATAGCAATCCACGAACGATTGTATCTCATGCTTTGCGCAATTATATACAAGAATGTGGATGTTTGGCAAAGGAAAATTATCCTTTGGACTTGCTTTGTTCAGGTCCTTGTAGTCAACACAGACTCTAGTTTTTCCATCCTTCTTTGGAACATGCACGACATTTTCCACCCAGGTGGTGTATCGGACAACTCTAACCACGTTGGCGCTCAACTGCTTCATTATTTCCTCTTTGATTTTGTCACTCATGTCCGTTTTAAATTTTCGTTGCTTTTGTTGGATTGGTGGAAAATTAGGATACGTGGGAAGCTTATGAACCACTAGATCAGCACTTAAACCCGGCATATCATCATAAGACCAAGCAAACACGTCTCTGTATTCAAATAAAAGTTGAATCAAGGAATCTCTGATTTTTTGTTCAGTGTGAATGCTTATATTTGTTTCTCTAACTTCTTCGTGACTCCCGATATTAATGGACTCAGTTTCATTGAAGTTGGGCTTAGGATTATTTTCAAATTGTTCCAACTCTCTTGTTATTTCCTCAACAACCTCATCTTTGTCATATTCAACCTCTTGATGCATTATTTCGAAATTAGACAGCTTTTTAAGATCTGGGCGTGAATTCCGCATGCATGTCATGTTATTAAAGCCGACATTAACGAAACTGAAATGGAAAGAAAATGACTGAATTAGGGAAAGGAAAAGATACAAAATTTAATACGAAACTGAACTGCATTTCATTGAATTCGAAAGGATAGACGGGTTAACATCAAAACAAAACAATCATACTGAGATGTTTGGATTACAACCCTGAAAG
>ML411348.1:13605-42574 GCA_005239525.1 Nicotiana knightiana
GAAAATGTGAGGGATAGGTTGTTGCAAGACCCATCCGTGCTTTTTGCGATGTTTGGCTTTGTCTTCGTCTGCTTGTGTTGGCCTGAAGCCTATACCAAATTACCCTGGTTACTGAATGGAGAAATAGGCTCCGAAATTCCTTGCAATGATGCCCCCAAGCCTTTTCCTGGCTTATAACCTTGTCTCAGCATGAGTTCCGCTACCATTACAGATGTGGCAGAAAGACGAGGATGCAGAATGGGCCTTCCTTCCTCAACATGGTCCGCAACCACTTCAAAATCCTGATAGACAATGGACTCACACCCTTCCTTGGCCTCAATACAAGGGATTAACGAGTCTTTATAAATGGATGACTCGTCTTCCCCATGAACAATAATTTCTTGCCTGTCATGTTCGAATTTGAGCCTCTGATGCAAAGTGGATGGCACCTCTCGGGCCGTATGGATCCATGGCCTTCCAAGAAGAAAGTTATAAGAAGTGTCCATGTCCATTACTTGGAAGACAATTTCGAAGTCAATCGGCCCAATCATCATGGTAAGGTTGATCTCCCTAATGGTATCTCTCGCTGAGCCATCAAAAGCGCGGATACGGACATTGCTTGGTCGGATTCTGTCTGTATTGATCTTCATGCTTTGCAAGGTGGAGAGATGTCATACATATACGCTCGAGCCTCCATCAACCATGACTCGCTTCACGTAGTGCCCCTCACATTTAACAGTCAAGTGCAAAGCCTTGTTGTGCCTGGATCCTTCTTCAGGGAGTTCATCATCAGTAAAGGTGATTCTGTTCACCTCGAAAAATCTGTTAGCCATCTTCTCCCACTAATTCATTGTGGTCTTCTCTGAGACATGTGCCTCGTTCAGGATCTTGATTAGCACATGAGCATGCTCTTTTGAATGTATGAGCAGAGATAGTAGAGAAATTTGGGCAGGAGTCTTTCTCAGCTGGTCAATGATTGATTAATCCTGAACATTCATCTTCTTCAAAAACTCTTCTTCCTCTTCTTCAGTGACTGGTTTCTTTATTGGCAATTGGACTTCTCTGATTTTCTTGGCCTTCCTCAACTATTCTGGAGAGTAACACCTTCCCGATCGAGTCAAACCTCCAGTTTACCCCACTTCTTCTATGATTTCCTTGCCTTTGTAAGTCATCACAGTTTTGTTTTAGTTCCAAGGAATGGTCTTCATGTTTGTCATGGGGGGTTTCACTGCATGTTTGATTATAATCGGCTCAGTTATACCCTTCGTACCGCCCTAGTTCTGCCTTGTGATGTGGTGGCCTCCAAAGACATATAAACTTGGGCTTGGATCATTTGAGCGAACGTCCAACCTCGAGATTTTGGAACAAATAAAGTTGCCTTCTCTGAGCTCTGGGCGCCTTTCACAATCAATGGCACATCTCAACTTGGACTTACTTTTAGACCTGTTCCTTCTTGAATTGCTCCTGATGTCATTTTTANTTCAGAGTCCAGCAGTCATCAGTGTTATGCCCCGGGGCCCTTGAATGATATTCACATCTAGCATTTGCTTGAAATCCATGTGAATCAGGATGCATATGGTGGGGAGTAATGGGTACAATCACGCCTATTTGCTTCAGCTTCTGAAATAAACTAGAGTATGATTCAGCCAATGGGGTGAATTTTTCTGTCGGCCTTTGCTCTCGACCATAATCCTGCCTGGGAGGAGCATTGTAGGGTTCCCGAAAATTCTACTGCTGAGGTCGGGGGATCCTTGGAGCTGGTGCTCGTACTTGCTGATTGGGAGGCTGAGCATAAGACCGAGCATTGAACACTGTGTATTGTGGTGGGCCCATAGAGTATTGAGGAATTGGCGGAGGATAATAATGTTGAGGGTAGCTGGATTGCCCCTGCTGAACTTGCACATAAGGGTGCAGTTCCCCCTTTTGAACTTCCCTGGATCCCGAAGTCATCATGGACCCCTCATCTCTCTTCTTTTTATTTGTGAAACTTCCCGACCCATTTTGGATAGCTTGAGTAGTGGCTTTGAGAGCAGCTTGACTTACAATTCTGCCAGTCTTGAGGCCATTTTCGACCATTTCCCCTATTTTGATTGCCTCTGCAAAAGGTCTACCCATTGCGGACATCATGTTCTGAAAGTAATCAGGCTCTTGGGCCTCCAGAAAAACAGCGATCAACTCATGGTTATCCATGGGTGGCTTGACTCTAGCCGNTCCATGGGTGCTTGACTCTAGCCGCTTGCTCCCTCCACTTGACTGCATACTCCCTAAAGCTTTCAGTCGGCTTCTTCTTCATATTGGACAGGGAATTGCGATCTGGTGCAATATCTATGTTGTACTCGAATTGCTTGATGAAGGCCTGATCCATGTCGTCCCAGACATGCCACTGAGAGATATCTTGGAGATGAACCATTCTGAGGCTACCCCCGCAAGACTTTCCCAAAATAAGCCATTAGCAATTCTTCTTTTCCATCTGCACCCCTCAGCTGGTTGCAATACCTTTTCAAGTGGGCGATGGGGTCGCTGTGTCCATCATACTTCTCAAATTTTGGGGTCTTGAACCCTGGCGGAAAATAGATGTGAGGGAACATGCATAGGTCACTGAAAGATACACTTTTGTGACCACCTAGTCCTTGTATGTTTTTTATGTTTTGTTCAAGACTTTTCATCTTCCTGGCCATCTCATCTGACTCAACTGTTTGGGCAGGCTTTTCATTTTCCACCGGGGACTCGTACTGAGGAGTCTGGTTGTATGGAGCCGAGACCCTGAAAGCCATATTAGGAGAGTAGTATTGGCCATCACAGGCATGGGATGGTGTCTAGTTGCTTGGCCTCACCACAGGAGGTGGTGGAGGGATTGTATATACCGGCGCGCCAGACACGACAAGAGGGGTGTTCATGACCGGTGCGGCTGGAGGCCGCACATTAGAGATTCTAGGAGCGGCATGGAAGCTGTAGTTTGTTACATACCCTGTAGTTTGGAACATACGCTCGTTGCATGGGGCGGTGGTTGAGTAGCCAGGGGTACAGTAGAAGTTCCTTCTGAGGGACCCTGAGGCGGAGGCTGACCGGAGACCCAAGCCTGATATACATCAGCCAATTGTTGTTTTAATCTTCTCACTTCCTCCGACTCTTGCTCAATTGACTGACCATGGGGGTCGTCACTGACCAACTCGATTTCATCATTATTAGCCATCGATACCTTCCCTTTAGATCTGGTGAAGTAATGATGTGTTGCCAGTTTCACCACAAACCAACCACCTTAAGCTTACTGACTAAGAGACAACAAACGTGTTAGGGTTAAGCATTTTACACATATGAATCACATGTAATATGACATTTTCCTAACATTGTCACCATTTCTAACATGCTTTTGGAAGGCTTCATGTTTCATCCCGGCTTATAAGGCTGCTGCTTATTGGTGCTCTCAAATTTTTCTTTTTCTNCTAACATGCTTTTGGAAGGCTTCATGTTTCATCCCGGCTTATAAGGTTGTTGCTTATTAGTGCTCTCAAATTTTCTTTTTCTCTTCTCTTTTTTTTTTCTTCTCTTTCTCATTTTTTCGGTTTTCTTTTCACTTGCCTATTTTTGTTCCCTCATTTTAGAGTTATTGAAATATTTTGATCTAACCTTTTAGGGGTTGACTACGTATCATGTCGCCACATGAATCAGATTATTACTGTCATGCCCCAAATCGAGGGACAAGACCGGCACTCAACCTGGTGACCCCAGTCAAGCGAACCTGATTTGCCTTTCCTACCCAACACGCTTACCCGTGTTTATATCATCCATTATTTATGTGAAATAGTGAAATAAGCTTAGATTACTGAGTTGCATTAATAGTATTGTTATATTTATTTTATCTATTTCATTATAAAAAAAAATTAATTTCTTATATTTTTAAAAATATATTTCCTAGTTATCATTGTTATTGCACTCAGTATATTTCCATTCTCGTTCATCTTCTCTAAAAAACTTGGCTCTTTGTCTGGCTGAAAGCCAAGGACATAATATTATTAACCTCCTCCGGTGCAAGCACTACTCGGGGCCCTTACGAGGCTCTTGTGAACTCTAAATTCTTATTCTTTTGCTCGTCTAATTTTTCTACTGGTTAGTGCCCTTAACTCTTGCAATGATTCAATATTTTTCTTCTGTATATCTCTATTTGTTATAGGTATTAAGGACATTTAACATCCTGAGCATGATTTAGTTCCTTTGATTGGTTGTGAATCCTTGATACTGCACTGCTATGATACCCCTTGTTGTTCTATATTCTTTGATAGTTTAATACATTTTAGTGCATGTGATAGATTCCAGTATGTTCTTAGTTTGTTAGGCTAATATATGTTCTTCACCATATCCTGCACTTCTATGTTGGATTTCCTTGTTTTTCTCTAGAATCAGTTACATACCTCTGTATTTTTCTTAACATTTGAACATGTTTGGGCTTTGGAGTTTCACTGCATGCCTATAGTATGTGTTCTTTTAATGAAACTGATTACTTGTTTTTAATTATAGATTCCTTTGCATGCTTTGATTAGGTACTGTACTAAAGTTCTTATGAAAGCATTCCTTTGCTTTGAATGAATTATTGACTCTTGTGTTTAGTCGACTGTTCTTTGCAAACTGGTCTCAACTATATAGATCTCATACTGTCTTAAGATATAGCCTAAGCATGTTTGCTTTCTATTTTTCATCCTGATCTTTAGCATTATCTAAGACTTTACGGTAAATGCCACATTTCCTCTTATATGTAGGGTCAACAAACATGCTAATATGTAGTTAATCTGCCTTTCACATGCCATAAGTTTCTATAAAGCCTTTGTACTACGGTATATTCCCACCACGTTAAGTTTCATAATATTGACCAAGCTATACTACTATTATGTTGATATGTTGTTTGTGACCTTATTTGAACTGTCATGCTAGAATCTTCATTGTACCAGATAGATATTTGAAATCCTTTAGGTTAGTACCTTATTCTGGGCTTGTTTGGCATTGTGCACTCTAATGTGTTTATCTTATAACCTCAGAAAACCTAATTCCCCTAGCTCTCAATATGTTCTTCTGCTCAAAATGATATCCCCTGCTAATTGATCGAGTTTGGAATGTCAGTATTGTTATATCAACTTGCCATGAGGAATTTAAGCCTTATTGATCCTCTTAAATTGCATGTTCTTTGTTTAATCAACTCTGTTATGCCTGCTTCTAAAATTGCAAAAGCATTTCTTAAAATTCGGTCACTTATTCGTTGGTAGTAGAGTCAGAACTCTTTAAGTGATTGTTAGGTGTATTTGTTAACTCGCAATTGTTTGGTAAGTTAGACTCCATCTGGGTTTTAACATTGTTCCAAAACCTCGACTTGGGATGTGCAATTGATACCCTCTAGTGCTTGAGCTGAGTTCACATCTGGGCCTGTTATTTGTAAAAAGTGAGCTTGTTGAGAGTCTAGGCAATGATGGTTTACATTTTTACTTTTGGGTCCTGCAGTTTTCTGTGTGTAATATTTATATTTATATTCGTTGAGCCTGTGATAATTCATAATAACAATTGGGGTGTTAGTGAAATTGGTGAAATGGGTCTATTATAATGTTTACATGAAAAGGGTAGAAACATGCATGTAGGACCTAAATATTTCATGTTGCTCGATATGCTCCATTCCTATGCGTTTGTTAGAAATCCTGCCTATAGAACCTGAATGTTTCATTTTGCTCAATATGCTATATGTCTTCGTTTGATAGAGATCATGCCTATAGGACATGAATATTTCACTTGTTCACATGCTCCACTCCCACACGATATTAGTTGCCTATTATGTTGCAACATCAGTGGCTATTTGTTCACTTTTCTCTATTAACATGTGTTAAACATCATGCCCATAGGATCACGTTAAGTAATAAAGACCTGCTCATAACAATATTCGCGTAGATATCATGCCTATAAGACTATAATTGAATTGGCTACTATTATTGTTATTCCCATCACATTGCTTGCCTAGAAAGCATGCATATAGCAATGAATTTTTATAAAACAAGCTTTAATTGCCAACTCTTAGAAATCATGCCTATAGGATCATGTTGCTCACCTTGAAAATATGCTGATAAAATGAAACACGGACAATTTTAAACTATCAAACGGTTTCACTACCTCATTGCGCAAATAATTTTGAGATCATGCCTATAGGATTTGTAATACTCACGATCTGCAAATTCCTTGTTTTAAACTGCCTGTGCGCCTGAAAATTAGCATCACATAGAAACCATGTCTATAGGACTTAAGGACTCTAATTCGTCTTAATTCTGAAATTTGTCTACTGCCTATAATATGAACCTGCTCGTATGCATTTGTTGCTTACATGTGGAGGCCAACATGAGCCATTTATTGTCTTTATGTGAAATCCTACATGTTTTAAATGTCGCTTAGATTTATCATTTTTAAGAAAGCTAAGTGAAGTCTAGAACCATCCAAATAGTAGGTCCAAATCCTCCTGGACCATAGGCATGGGACGGGCAGCGCGCGACTTAGAACTGAATTAGAATGCTTTAGGTAAACAACTTCGACATAGTAATCGGGTAGTAGGAGATGATAGTATGTGCCCACTGAATAATACGAGCAATTTCTATCTAAAAAAGGTTGTGGAGTATTGTTTATGTTGCACGGGGTGATCCTTTAGGCTAAAAAACATAGGTCCCCCCCCCCCTTATTTATATACTTGTTATTCACACTTATTCATTTAACATAGACCAATGCAGTTGCAGCTTTGTAACCTTTAAGATTTGTACCAATCATTTATTCTTATGTGTTATAATAAAGTCTTCAACTTTTATACCTTTCTTTGTTTGTTTGGCCACCTAGCTTAATCATCTAATCCACANTTAAAATGAAGTTCCTAGACATTTATATTCTATTTGTTTACTTTATCACCTAGTCTAGTTACATAATTCACATAGTTCTAAGTTCGGTTGGGACACACAGTTGTAGACCTCGAAGAGTGCCTAACACCTTCTCTTTGAGATAATTTGAGCCCTTACCTGATCCTTGGTGAAGTTGACTAGTCAAACAGATTATTTGAATAATAGGTTCCCTAACGCACCTTAAAATTATTAGGTGGCGACACTTCTATTTTAATACCCATTTAAAAGAGTTGTCACACGTCGAAACCGATTTCGCGAGAAAAAGGGGTGTGACAGTATGTGCACACCCCGAAGGAGATCCTTCAGCCCAAGCGCTATCATAATACAGATCCAGGCATAAATTAGTAAAACCTGCTGCAGCGTGCAGCCTGATCCCATAAATACCACTCATAATCAGGTCCTCGGTCTCACTCAGTCATCATATCTCCAGTCTCTCTCACGGGCTCAAAATGTCATGAAACTAGCCTGAAACATTGATATGATGTACCAATAGATAGCAACAGAGACTGAGATACGATATGTAATGAATGAATATGACTGAGTACAAAATTTTAATGAAACCAATAAGTCAATAGCAAGAAACGACCACTATGGGTCCCAGCAGTACCAACATATAGTGTAAACATGATCTCTAGCATGATTGACAACTCAATTACTTTATCATATGATGAAAACAAGGATGTCAACAAGATAAACCCACTATACAATTTTGTGGACTTGACCAGGTCACAATCTCACGGTACACACCCTTTACTTGGCATGTGCATCACCTCGACACCAATCATATAACACATAATTCGATGTTTCGAACCATCAGGGCCAAGTTTAGAAGTGTTACTTACCTCAATCCGAGAAAATCTCTACTCCAACACACCTTTGCCTCGCGAAACGGCCTCAGAATGCCTTGAATCTAGCCATAAACACCGTGATACAATCAATACAGGCTAAAGGAATCAATTCCATAAGGAAATACTAAGTGATAAATCAAAAGTCAAAAATTGGCCCAAACCCGACCCCCTAGGCCCAGGTCTCGAAATCTGCCAAAAGTCACAAAACCCCAAAGCCCATTCAACCACGAGTCCAACCATACCAGTTTTAGCAAAATCTGACACCAAATCGCCACTCAAACCCAGAAATCAAACTCTCCAAATCCCTTGCCTCAAACCCCCAATTTACACCTTAAATACACACCAACTAGATGGGAAAATTAACGGGGAAACAAGATTATTGATCAAAATTGAGAACCAGGGACTTATCTCAAGATTCCCCTCAAAAATCCTCTCAAGAATCGCAAAAACCAGAGTTCAAAATGTTTAAATGAAACAAAATCGTGAACCCTTGCTTTTAATAGTTTTCCCTACATTCTCGCTTCTCCAGCCGACTTAGCCGCTTCTGTGTCACCGCTTTTGCGGTCCAACAACTGCATCCACAGAAACCACCAAGCCGACCAACCGCTTCAGCGGTCTAACCCTGCTTCTGCGGGCGCACTTCTGCGGGCGCACATCTGCGCAAACAAGGCCGCTTCTGTGGACCAGCCTTATCACTCCTACTTCCACTTCTGCGACCCACCAAGCGCAGATGTGAGTCCGCACCTGCGGATTGTCTTCCGCATTTGTGCTCCACAGTTCCCGAGTCCAAATTTTCCGCTTCTGCGCATCCCAGCTCGCACCTGCCAGTTTGCACTTGCGACCAATGTTCCGCAGGTGCGATCGCACCAGAAGGCTTTAGCTTCAGCAGTCTTTCAACCTCAAACCTTGATCCAAAAACCATCTGAAATAAACCCGAGACCCATGGGACCTCAACCAAACATACCAACAAGTCCTAAAACACGATACGAGCTTAGTCGAGCCCTAAAATCACATCTAACAACATCATAAACATGAATTGCACATAGATTTAAGCCTAATGAACATTGAAATTCCAATTTCTACAAACGATGTTGAAACCGATCAAGTCACGTCTGATTAACCCCAAATTTTGCACACAAGTCAAAAATGACACCACATACCTACCCCAACTCCCGGATTCCCAATCCGACCCCGATATCAACAAGTCTACTCCCTATCAAACTTCTCAACAATCAGACTTTCTCCATTTCAAGCCTAATTAACATCTGGACATGCTCCTAAGTCCCAAATCATCCAACGGAGCTAAAGGAACCATCAAAACTCCATTCCCGAGTCGTTTACACATAATTCAACATTCGGTCAACCTTTTCAACTTAAGCTTCCAACTTTGAGACTAAGTGTCTCAATTCATTTTGAAATATCTCCGGACCTGAACCGACTAACCCGACAAGTCACATAATAGCTAAAAGGAACAAAATGAGCAGTAAATGGGGGAAGGGGGCTACTGTTGTTACAAAACACACTCATGCAAGTATACGTGGTCGTCAAGTAATAGAGTAGTGAGTAGAGTATCGTTCCCACAGAGACTTATGATTAACTTTTGACTGATTCAAACTTAAATAACTTATTGATTCAAGATATTTCTTAAAAAATGTGAAAGTGACTAATTTGCTACCTAAGAAACTATCAATCAATGGAATAACTAGAAATTGACCACAACACTTAAGCAATTTCGAATAAAAATCAGTAGGAGAGAGTATTCCAGGGCCATAGGCTAGCTAACAATCTTGTTGCGTTCTTGGGTTAAAATGGCTAATTGATTTATCTAGATTGTGGATTGACAAGGTTGATATTACTCATAAGAATCTGTCCAGTTCTTACTCGCTTATGTAAACTTCAAACGTCAACATTCATGTAGCACCCATGACCCAGAATATTAGGGTTCTTAGCCACTCATGTTCATACAATCATCAAAAATAATGTTTTCAAACATAAAATCATGAATACTAGAATAAGAATGGAAGAATTGATCAAATATGTGCTCCCGAGTGTTTCGCACTTTTGTTTTCCTCTCAAAGTTACGTCCTCCCCTCAAAATCATTTTTTTGGTATATTTAAACCATGTAGAAAAAAACTCGGACGAAGCTACCCTTTCCAAGCCGGAGTAGGAAACTATTGTACGATGTTTAGTACACCCGTGCCTCCTGTCGCGCCGCACCACGCAGTGCGCTTGTGGAGATTATTAGCGGGCATGCATTTTTCCTATCAGGCAAGTATTTCACAGCTGCATCACGCCCTGTGCCGCCCTATGTAGCACGGCAATGTCATTTTCTCTAAGTAAAATTGTTTCATCCTCTTTTGACATCTAGACTTGGTACACAATCTCCGAACATGATCTCGGTTTAATTTATTGGGCTTTTACTCCGACTTCAAAGCTCAAAATTGATCGATTCAGCTCTGAATCAATGTTTTAGCTCGGAATAACTTTCTGCAAGGCGTGAAACACGAATTAAGTGTATTTCACTATTATTTAAGCTCAAACACATGTAAAATATAGTAATTAGAGTGAAATACTATGTCTAAAACACGAGTTTCTAGCCTACCATCAACACCCCACACTTGGACCATTTCTTGTCCTCAAGCCATTAACTACACTTCACATAGGGATGACCTTTTCATCAAAAAAAACCTCCCTAACACACCATGCCAAGAATATTCATATCATAACATCCCAATCTCAAGACTCGACTCAAATGTACCACGCATTTTTCATAACCTACTCACATACTCTAACACAGATGTCAAAGACATTACCTTACCTTCACAAATCATGTTCCCTCACGCAAACAATAGAGAGTAGTTCTACACACAATATCGTTCAAGACGATTAGGAACTCAATATAGAAAGAATTAACTCTCTCTCGGAATCAAATTAATGTGCAACAAAATACATACCATAGGCTTTCCCGTAGTGTAATACTCTACTAATTGAGCTCATTCAATCTAGGATCAAGTAGGACTTTAATTGGTTGTAATGTAGGTTGCGGGACGGGTAGGATACATATAGATATAGTGACTACACCTCCCTAAGCACTTTGACACATATACAATTTCACAATTCAAACCCCGCTCTTACGTTGAACCAAACCCCAACCTTTATACATGATAGCATCAAGTTCCTAATATTCTTAAGCACAAACAAGATAAGAAATACCACTGGCAAAAGTTCAATCGAACTCTCCTTTTTTCAATTTTCTACCAGTTGCTCTCACAATTTTTCAAACACTACGCCTTTCTCCTTTTTCTGTAGTTCCACTCAAAAACCCAACCATACCTCCACTTAGCTTTTACAAGCTTATAACAGTTTTAAGTGCTCACGAGAGGTAAAGGTTCAAACAGATAATAAATTCAAACAAATGGGTAAGGCTTGTAATGTGGTTGCCAAAGAAACAGGATTACAGACTCAAAGGGGTTAACTAAGATACATTCAATTAGGTAGGTCACAGACATATAACTGGCTCAACAAAGAAATGTCTATATCACTTCCTAGACTGAATAAGACTACAATTTTGTGTTGCACACACACGGGGCAAGTTATAGACATCAACTGACATGCACAAAATATCACAAAAACCTCACTCACACATTGGCACATAACTCACTTAGGATCGGATCTTTCCTGACTCTCAAGTCAAAGTAGTTAAGTACAATCAAACAATTTAAGGGACTTATTTAAGAGTCAAGAACTGAGCCTAGGTGTCACAACTAAGGCACTTACCACTCGCAAGGCATACGCAGTCAAGGAAAATTGCTTTAAATTCGCATTGTGACTCAACATTCTTTATTCCAATAAAATAAAAAGATTTCACTACACCCCATTCAAGAAAAACCCTTGGAAAAGAACCGCGTTACAAAGAAAACCTAGGGAATATTGTTACATTACCTAAAAAAAGTAAAGTAAAATAAAATAAAATAATAGACATATTTTTGGACTTTTACATACTTTTTTCTTACTCGTTCGACTTCAACTCCCTCAAGAAGCCAATCGACGAAATCCATCGTCAGGAAGAGTCAAAACTAAACAATTAGTTACTAACTATTACAGGCCAATAAAATTTAGGATTATAGTCTACAGACCATATTGTCTACGAAAGCGAGAAAGAAATCAAACAAAACCAACTGGAAAATGGGAAAACAAGTACAAATACAAATACAATCAACTTGGAGCACCCAACCCAATGCTTAAGAAATTGCATTGTCCCTAATGCAAAATAGTAAAAACAAGAGGGAAAAGGTGACTCCTTGAGGCCCTTGGCCTAATCATCATCACCCTCGAATATGCGCAAATACTTCTCATCATCAGAGGGAACGAAGTTCACATCCTCATCTGGTGGCAGCTGTCCTCCCACCACCAATCCCAACCACTGCTGAGTGATAGCAGAAAGGGGGTGATCCTGCTGCAACTCCGCCAAGTCGGTCTCCCCCCAGTAGAGCAAAGGTGCAAGTCAGCAAATAGCAGCTGCAATGTCTCCTCAACACGAACCAGCCTATGATCTAAATTAACAGCAGCAACAAGAGGATCTATCACTATCGTGATAAAAAAAAGCCTTGATAGGATATGTCACTGGGATGGTCCGGTCATAGTGAAACTCCTCATATACATGGTAAGCCCGCCATAACCGAGTGATCATACTCGGGTAGTATAGGCGGCGAGCCCCAAGTGGCCACACTCTCGCCATGTGCTCCAGCATGATTTTTCCAAGATCAAACCATATCCTTGTCAAAAAGGCATAGACCAAACACACGTTCAGCCGTGAGACATCAGTGTCACTTTGGGTAGGTATGCTTCTGGAATTCATTCATATCACACATCCACACGGCAAAAGAGTCAGCGCCACATAGTTGTCAGGGGATATCCGAATAGTCTGGCCGACGGAGAAACCTCTAAAGAGCTTGTGAGAATGCTATGTGAAACCCATAATCCGACTGATCACTTGGGAGGAGAATGGAATCACTTTACCTCGTCCATGTACTTCGTACACAACATCTAGGTTAGCCTCAAGTTGCCAGTTGGCATAAAATTCCTTTAGTAGGTTCACGTTCACTACATCACCTGGATGTTACGTACTGTCAAAACCAAATGGCCAAATATTTTTGCATATCTCATTACATTTTCGGGCCAATTTTCAATCATCAATAGCAACCTCAGGCTCCGGTTTCAACGCGGGGACAAACGTCTGGAACCAATGCTGAGCATAGGCTGGGACAGCCCCAATACCAAATTTGCACTCTGGTACCACATCCGCATCTAGATCAATGAGCTCCTCTTCCTCCTCCATTGGGCCAGGGGGGAGGTGTCCGCCTACCTCCTCGACGGCTACTAGAGGCAACCTCGTAAGAACCTATGTTAGAGTGTTTTCTAGGGCGGCGCGGCATTATACCTGCACAAGACGAACAATATTATCCACAACACAAAAAAAAAGACCAAACGAGGTAACTACCCCACACTTATGTTATTGTCATGTTCACAAGTAAAATGTATATTGGGGATTCAGACTACCCCATTGGAAGCATGCCACAAGCAATCAACAGCCCGCCCAACCACCAACACAACATTCCAACAACAGAACCACGAACTATACTAGTGTAAAAGAAAAAATTAAGAAGCTAAAAGAAAGAAAAAAATAAGCATTTACTCTAATTCACTACTAACAACATTGGAATACAATACAACACTACATAAGCACAATAGCATGAATGGGACAGCTCATTTGGTATCTAGCAACACATGAACATGGGGTAGTCAATTAAT
The DNA here is from genome assembly GCA_005239525.1 of Nicotiana knightiana. Lineage (NCBI taxonomy): Eukaryota > Viridiplantae > Streptophyta > Magnoliopsida > Solanales > Solanaceae > Nicotiana > Nicotiana knightiana. Next base: position 27,156 of record ML411348.1, read on the forward strand.
TAGAACTCAGGGCTAACGAGTTAAAGTTTCACAGAATAAGAACATGGCATCCCACCCTACACTTATCATCAAGCATCACATCACACAAAGAACTTCCCTCCTCAATTTGCAACAGTACACAATTTTATGTCACTAAGACATTTCAACAAACACATTGTGGGCATATCTTGCACCTTCTTATATCAATTCAAAGTGGGTTAAAATCACCATACAACCAAAGCAAATACACCTCAAACCACAACCACAACATAACCACATCTTCACAGTAGCATCAAATGCACAAATTTTACACCAAACTTCACTAATTTTTGGAGACCAAGCTTCAACATAAATTAATTCCACACTATCAAAACACACCAAAAATCTTCCACAGTCACAAGAATAATAAACACCCCACAAGTTAAGCCCTATTTTCGGCCATAATAGGCAAAGAAACTAAAAAAATTGCACAACTAAATCTACCTAGGGTTTGGTAAACCTAAAATTACTTAAATATTAAAATCAACTACTAAAATAAAAGAGGTGATATGAGAGGAAGACTTACCTTGAAGATGAATAGAAGTAATTGGAGGTGTGTGTGGAAGGAATTTGAGAAGAAGAACAATGGGGGAATTGGGGAGAGTTAGAGAGGAGAGTTTGTGAGAGAGAATGACAGAATTTGGGGGGTGGGGGTGGGGGGGGGAGAACGGGTTTGTTGTAGGGTCCTAATTAAAAAAATGTTAAAAAACTATTTTCTTTATTACACTGCCACGTTCTAGGTGCGGCACCCCCACGACACGGTAGTGGCCCTTTTCAGAGGCTCGACTTTTTTTTTTCACAGAGTCCACCTCGTTTTCGATATTTAGCTCACAGGTTGCACCCCCGACTCTATTATGTACTTATTTTGTGTCCAATTCGTGCTTATACCAGCCCAAACAAGTTCCACAACTCCTAAACTCTAATAATCCTAAACTACAATTGCCTAAACTATTCTAAAAACAAGAAAAGAAGGGTTAGAAGCACTAAAAATTGGGTTGCCCCCCAACAAGCACCTGATTTAACGTCGCGGCATGACTCAACACGTTTTCAAGCATCAGCCAAGTCCACCGAAGTCTTGTGATGTGAAATGTCACCACCCTAATAATGTCTTATTCTCTACCCATTTCCCAATAAGGTGCCACTTGAGCTCGTATCGTGCAATTCCAGTGCTCCATGAGGCCTCACACTTACCACAACGAAAGGACCTAGCCAATCGAGACTTAAGCTTTTCGAAGAAAAACTTCAACCACGAATTAAATAAGAGAACTTCTTAAACCGGCTCAAACTTTTGTCATGCTACCTCTTGGTCTTTTCTTTATAAAATTTAGCATTTTCATACGCATGCAATCGAAACTCATCAAGATCGTTGAGTTGTAGCAACCTCTTCTCACCGGCTAAGTCCATATCCATATTTAGCTTTTTAATCGCCCAATAGGCGTTGTGTTTAAACTCAATGAGCAAGTGGAACATCTTCCCATAAACTAATATGTAAGGAGAAGTACCTATGAGGGTATTGTATTGTAACAACCCAATCAATCGTTCTGAGAGTTTTAGCCATGTTTCCCCCATTTCTGCTTCATTATATGTAGTTCAGCTCTTTCATGTTGTTTTAGGTTTATTGGTTGGGGTTCGACGTGATTGTGGAGAGAAATGTGACACTTAGTCTCTTAAGTTGGTTATTTAGTTGGAAAAGTCAACCGGAAGTTGACTTATGGGTAAACAATCTCAGAATTTGGTTTTTATGGTTCGGATAGCTTCGTTAGGTGATTTTGAACTTAGGTGCGTGTTCGGAATGTTATTCAGAGGTCCGTGGTAGAATTAGGCTTTAAATTGGCGAATTTGGATTTTTGGCAATTTTCGGTCGTCAGTGGAAAATTAGCTATCGGGGTTGGAATGTAATTACGAGAGTTGGAATAGGTTTTTAGTGTGGTTTGTGATGTGTGTGCAAAACTTTAGGTCAATCGGACGTGGTTTGGTTGGTTTCGGCATCGTTGGTGAATTTTGGAAGTTTAGAAATCCTTAGGCTTGAATCCAGGGTTAATTTGGTATTTTGATGTTGTTTTGGGTGATTCGAAGGCTAGACAAAGTTTGTGTGATGTTATGGGATGCGTTGGTATGTTTTGGTTGAGGTCCCGAGGGTCTCGAGTGAGTTTCGGGTGATTTCAGACCATTTCTAGGCCATTTCTAGTTGCTGGTTTTTGGCTTCAGGGGTGTACAGTGGGATAGCATAGATCTGGCCGCGCTAGCATAGGGAAAAATTGGAAAAATCTAGTTGTGCTATGGGATCGCATAAGACTTCCCGCGATCGCATAGAGTAAAATTGCTGTTGCATTATCCTGACTTTGGAAGCTTATAACTCATTATCTATAAGGGATTTGAAAATGATCCGAAAATGAAAGTCGTAGCCCTTGATTTCGAGTTTTCATAAAGTTAAACCAATTGTAATTTTGTGTTTTGTACAAAATGTTATGACCATTATACTAGAGACTATTCGGAAGAGTTGGAGAAGGCTGTTGGAAAATTTATTCTACGCGATTGCATGGGAAAGGCCACGATCGCATAGGGTAAAAGAAGGGCTGGTAAATTTTGTTCATTGAGAACGTGAGGCCTAGGCCGCGTTCGCATAGAGTGATCTGAGCAAAAGTATTTAAACCCCTCTTTCACGAATTGCAGTCTGTTTTTCACCATTGTTGAGCGGTTTTGAAGCTTTTTGAGAGGGATTGAAGAGGGAATCAAAGGGAAACACTTGGAGGTAAGCTTTTTTACTTCAATACTCGATTCTATGTTGATTTCTGAGTAACTAAACCTGAAATTAGTGAAATTTACACCCAAAAACTGGAGAATTAGGGTTATGATTTGGAGACCTTTGATTGAGGATTTGAAGGGCCATTTGAAGTCCGATTTTGATGTTCTTGGTATTCACGGACTCGTGGGAGGATAAGGATTCTTGTGATGTAATTTTTATTGGATTCTGAGACGTGGGCCTGGGGGCCGGGTTTGAGCCAAATTCGAAATTTTTGGTCTAATTTGATAATTTTCATTTGGAATTCATTCCTTAGCATATATTGATGGTATAAATCTTATTTTGACTAGATTTGGAGAAATCGGAGGTCGATTAGAGGGGCAAGAGCATCGCAGATTAGTATTCGGGGCGGTTTGAGGTAAGTAACGATTGTAAATCTAGACCTGAGTGTATGAAACCCCATTATTTCGTATTGTTTTGATAAATGAGGTGACGCACATGCTAGGTGACGAGCGTGTGGGCATGCACCAATAGGTATTATGACTTGGTCCGTCCCGTGGCGATTATTAAGCCGCGTGTTTGATTTCAAAATCATATGATATCCTGAATTTTAGAGGTTTATATTATGTTATGGGTTGTATGCCATGTTTGGGGCCTTGTGCCGACCTGTTTTGACCCTTAGAGGTATTTTTCCCACTATTCTGACACTATTCTTGATAGAAAAATTATGAAATAAGTCATGCTTTATATCTGTTGATGTTTATAACTGTTATCCCCATGTTTTTGAATACTAAGAGTTATCTTTGCCTGAGTCCCGTGAGTTGTGATGAGTTTGCCCGAGTGGCTTGTGAGGGTGACTGAGTGATGCAATGGATCGGGCTGCACGCCGCAGAAATATATATATTGGATCGGGTTGCACGCCGCAGCGATATAGCGCTTGGGATGAAGGAGCCCCTCCAGGAGTCTGTACACCCCTAGTGAGCGTTGTCGACTATTATGGATCGAGCTGCACGCCGCAACGGGTTACTATTATGGATCGGGTTGCACACCGGAGCGGGTTACTATTATGGATCAGGCTGCACGACGCAGCGGGTTATTATATGGATCGGGCTGCACTCTGCAGCGGTTATATATTGTACCTGTTGAGTGAGAGTGCTGAGTGTGAGCATTGACCTATGAGAGTAGAGTCACGAGTGACTGAGAGGCTTGCCTGAGAGGCTTATTTGTGAGTGACATTATGCCCGAGCGGCTGATATTTTACGAAACTACTATTTTCACTCTTCTTTACACTGAGTTTTAGTTGAAAAATGTTGAACAAATGTTTATACGAATTATAAAATAGAAAACTGGAGTTTTTATGAAATATTGGGAATGTAGATTCCTGACTTGAGTTTAATCACTTCTATTGTTGCTTATTATATGATTTTTACATGATCTTTAAAAATGCTCGTCACTACACTCAAGCCTTTAGTTATGGTTGTTACTTACTGAGTTGGCGTACTCACGTTACTCCCTGCACATTGTGTGCAGATTCAGGTACCGGGGCAGAGCGATAGTTGAACTACCCCAGCTGGACCATTGTTCGGAGATTGTGAGGTAGCTGCTCGGCGTCCGCAGCCTACTCTTTCTCCTTCCTACTCTGTCATTTTACTTTACTTCCTAGACTTGTTGTAGTAGAGAATTAGTATTAGACTGTGTCACTTCTTAGATGCTCATGACGGTTGACTCCAAATGTTGGGGCTGTGTTTAGAAGTTCTGATCATTTTTATTGTTTTCAAATGCTTAAGAGTGGAAATTATTATGAAACATAGGATAATTTATGTATTAAATGGGAACCTTATGATATTTTTAGTAAATTTGGCTAGCCTAGTACCACGATAAGTGTCGTCACTGCCAGTTTATCGGTCAGGTTGAATTGTGAAATTTCAGTTATGTTGTGTTATCATACCTATATATGGGTAGGGTGATGTGGGATCACCCCGGGTATGTGCGTGGTAAGTTTATTCGGAAATTTTGATGGTTTTTGGGAACAACTATGGGCACGTTCGAGGACAAACATATGTTTAAGTGGGGGAGAATGTAACGACCCGGTCGGTCGTTCCGAGAGTTTTAGCCCCGTTCCCCTGTTTCTGCTTCATTATATGTAGTTCACCTCTTTCATGTTGTGTTAGGTTTATTGGTTCGGGTTCGGCGTGATGGTGGAGAGAAATGAGACACTTAGTCACTTAAGTTGGTTATTTAGTTGGAAAAGTCAACTGAAAGTCGACTTATGGGTAACCGATCTCGGAATTTTGTTTTTATGGTTCGGATAGCTTTGTTAGGTGATTTGGAATTAGGAGCATGTTCGGAATGTTATTCAGAGTTCCGTGGTAGAATTAGGCTTGAATTGGTGAAATTAGATTTTTGGCGATTTTCGGTCGGCAGTGGAAAATTAGCTATCAGGGTTGGAATGGGATTCCGGGTGTTGGAATAGGTTTGTAGTGTCGTTGGTGATGTGTGTGCAAAATTTCAGGTAAATTGGACATGGTTTGGTTAGTTTAGGCATCGTTGGCGAATTTCGAAAGTTTAGAAATCCTTAGGCTTGAGTTCAGGGTTAATTTGGTATTTTGATGTTGTTTTGGGTAATCCGAAGGCTCGACTAAGTTTATGTGATGTTTTGGGATGTGTTGGTATGTTTTGGTTGAGGTCTCGAGGGTCTCGGGTGAGTTTCGGGTGGTTACGGACCATTTCTAGGCCATTTCTAGTTGCTGGTTTTTGGCTTCAAGGGTGTACAGTGCGATAGCATAGATCTGGCCACGTTAGCATAGAGAAAAATTTGAAAAATCTAGTTGTGCTATGCGATCGCATAAGATATCCCGCGATCGCATAGAGTAAAATTTATGTTGCATTGTCCCGACTTTGGAAGCTTATAACTCACAATCTGTAAGGAATTTGAAGATATCCAAAAATGATAGTTGTCGCCCTTGATGTCTAGTTTTCAGAAATTTAAACCAATTGTAATTTGGAGTTTTGTACGAAAGGTTATGACCATTATACTAGAGGCTATCTGGAAGAGTTAGAGAAGGCTGTTGGAAAAACTTGTTCTACGTGATCGCATAGGAAAGGCCGTGATCGCATAGGGTAAAAGAAGGGCTGGTAAATTTTGTTCATCACGAATGCGAGGCCTAGGCCGCGTTCTCATAGAGTGATCTGGGCAGAAGTATTTAAATCCCTCCTGAGCGAATTTCAGCCCATTTTTCACCATTGTTGAGCGGTTTTGAAGCTTTTTGAGAGGGATTGAAGAGGGAATCAAAGGGAAACACTTGGAGGTAAGATTTTTGACTTCAATACTCGATTCTATGTTGATTTCTGGGTAATGAAACCTGAAATTAGTGGAATTTAAACCCAAAAATTGGAGAACTAGGTCTTATGATTTTGAGACATTTGATTGAGGATTTGAGGGGCCATTTGAGGTCCGATTTTGATGTTCTTGGTATGTACGGACTCGTGGGAGGATAAGAATTCTTGTAATGTAATTTTAATCGGATTCCGAGACATGGGCCCGGGGGCCGGGTTTGAGCCAAATTCGGAATTTTTGGTCTAATTTGGTAATTTTCATATTGAATTCATTCCTTTAGCGTATATTGATTGTATAAATCTGATTTTGACTAGATTTGGAGCAATCAGAGGTCAATTCGAGGGGAAAGAGCATCGCGGATTAGTATTTGGGCTGGTTTGAGGTAAGTAACGATTGTAAATCTAGACCTAAGGGAATGAAACCCCGGTATTTCGTATTGTTTTGATAAATGCGGTGACGCACATGCTAGGTGACGGGTGTGTGGGCGTGCACCAATAGGGATTGTGACTTGTTCCGTCCCGTGGCGACTATTAAGCCGCGTGTTTGATTTTAAAATGATATGATATCCTGTATTTTAGAGGTTTATATTATATTATGGGATGTATGCCATTTTTGGGGCCTTGTGTCGACCTGTGTTGACCCTCAGGGGTATTTTTTCCACTATTCTTGATAGAAAAATTATGAACTCTGTCATGCTTTATATCTGTTGATGTTTATCATTGTTATCCCCCTGTGTTTGAATACTGAGAGTTTTCTTGGGTTGAGTCCCGTGAGTTGTGATGAGTTCGCCCGAGTGGCTTGTGAGGGTGACTGAGTGAGGCCGAGAGCCGAGTTTGTGAGCATAGTTATGGATCGGGCTGCACGCCGCAGCAATATATATATTGGATCGGGTTGCACGCCACAGCGATATAACGCTTGGGTTGAAGGAGCCCCTCCAGGAGTCTGTACACCCCCAGTGAGCGCAGTCGACTATTATGGATTGGACTGCACGCCGCAGTGGGTTACTATTATTGGTCGGGCTGCACGCCACAGCAGGTTACTATTATGGATCGGGATGCATGATGTAGCGGGTTATTATATGGATCGAGCTGCACGCCGCAGTGGTTATATATGGTACTTGTTGAGTGAGAGTGATGAGTGTGAGTATTGACCTATGAGAGTAGAGTCACGAGTGACTGAGAGGCTTGCCCGAGAGGCTTATTCGTGAGTGACACTGTGCCCGAGAGGCTGAATTAATACGAAACTACTGTTTTCACTCTTCTTTACACTGAGCTTCAGTTGAAAAATGTTGAACAAACGTTTATACGAATTATAAAATGGAAAACTGGAGTTTTTATGAAATATTCGGAATGTAGATTCCTGACTAGAGTTTATTCACTTCTACTGTTGCTTATTATATGGTTTTTACATGATCTTTAAAAATGCTCGTCACTGCACGCAAGCCTGTAGTTATGGTTGTTACTTACTGAGTTGGCGTACTCACGTTACTCCCTGCACCTTGTGTGCAGATTCAGGTACCGGGGCAGAACGATAGTTGAGCTACTCCAGTTGGAGCATTGTTCGGGGATTGTGAGGTAGCTACTCGGCGTCCGCAGCCTACTCTTTCTCCTTCCTACTCTGTCATTTTACTTTACTTCCCAGACTTGTTGTAGTAGAGAATTAGTATTAGACTGTATCACTTCTTAGATGCTCATGATGGTTGACTCCAGATGTTGGGGTTATGTTTAGAAGTTCTGATCATTTTTATTGTTTTGAAATGCTTAAAAGTGGAAATTATTATGAAACATGGGAGAATTTATGTATTAAATGGGAACCTTATGATATTTTCAGTAAATTTGACTAGCCTAGTACCACGATAAGCGCCATCACGGCCAGTTTAGATTTGGGGTCGTGACATGTATGCAGTTCGATATTCCCATAGTGTGTTGTCTAGCTTTTCGGCCCAGTCCTTCCTATTTCCACTTATTGTTTTCTCTAGAATCTGATTCACCTCTCTGTTTGACACTTGCACTTAACCACTTGATTGGGGGTGATAGGCGGTGGCAACCTTTTTCTTGACTCCATACTTCTCTAAACATTATTTAACAATTTGTTACAAAAGAGAGTTCCTTCATCACTTATCAAACCTTGGAATCCCATAGTGTGTGAAGATATGCTTCTTTACAAAGTTTACCACTACCCTTGCGTCATTAGTAGGAAGAGAAATGTCCTCCGCCCACTTAGACACATAGCCGACCACCACCAAGATGTACCTATGACCATTAGAGTATGGAAACGGTCCCATAAAATCAATCCCCATAACATCAAAGAGCTCTACTGCCAGAATATTTTGCAAGGGCATCTCATGCTTCTTCGTGGTTGTTCAGGTTCTTTGGCACCTGTCACACTTTTTAACAAAGGTGTGTGCATCCTTAAACAATTTTGGCCCATAGAAACCCGATTGCAACACTTTTTGGACTGTTCTGTCCCCACCATGGTGACCTCCATATGAAGAAGCATGACAGTCATGCAATATTGCATTCATCTCCTTATTAGGGACACACCTTCGTACCAACTTATCTGTGCACTGCTTATACAGGAATGGCTCATCCCACATATAGAGCCTCAGCTCATCCCATATATAGAGCCTCACATCTTGTAGAAACCTTCTTCTATTATCGAGTGTCAATCTTGGTGGCGTTACCCCATTTGCAATAAAATTCACATAATATGCATATCACGGGGCTTCACTCGAGGCGATTGCTAATAACTGCTCATCAGAAAATGTTGCTTTGATCGACCCCCCCCCCCCCGCTTTCGGCTACATGGNCACTTGATTCTCTGTTCCTTTTCAATCTCAGATCTCTAAGTCAAATTCTTGCAAGAGGAGAACCCATCGAATTAGCCTTGGCTTGGCATCTCTCTTTTCAAACAAATACCTTATAGCTGAGTGATTAGTGTAGATGATGACTTTGGTTCCCACTATATAAGATCTGAACTTGTCAAACGCCCACACCACTGCAAGAAACTCTTTTTTAGTAACAGTGTAGTTCATCTAGGCTGGATTTAGAGTTCTGCTCGCATAATAATTGGAGTGAAAAATTTTCTCCCTCCTTTGCCCCAAAACAGATCCATTGGCCATGTCACTCGCATCGGACATCAACTCAAATGGCTGCATCCAATCCAAGGAAATGATAATTGGTTCAGTCACCAATATTCCCTTCAGCTCCTCAAATGCTTTCAAACAGGCATCATCAAACTTGAACGTGATGTCTTTCTCAAGAAGCCTGTATAAAGGAGAAGAAATTTTTGAAAATTCTTTAATGAAACGACGATAAAAACCTGCATGGCCAAGAAACTGTGAATGCCCTTGACGGACGTTAGTGGGGGCAATTTTTCAATCGCCTCCGCCTTTGCTTTGTCCACATGCAAACCATTTTTGGACACCTTGTTCCCCAAGACTATACCTTCTCGTACCATGAAATGACATTTTTCCCAGTTTAGCACCAAGTTTGTCTCTTCACACCTAGCAAGCACTTTATCAAGGTTCATTAAACAATTATCAAAAGAACACCCAAACACAGAAAAGTCATCCATGAACACTTCTACAAATCTTTCAACGTTGTCAATAAAAATAGCCATCATACACCTTTGAAAAGTCACAGGTGCATTGCAGAGCCCAAGTGGCATTATCTTGAACACATATGTGCCATAGGGACATGTAAATGTGGTCTTCTCTTGGTCCTCTGGGGCTATATCAATCTGATTATACCCAATAGCCATCTAGGAAACAGTAGTATTCCTGTCCAGCTAATCTATCAAGCATTTGATCAATAAAGGGGAGGGGAAGTGGTCCTTTCGAGTGGCATTGTTTAATTTTCTATATTCTATGCAAATTCTCCAACCAGTCACAATTCTTGTAGGAATCAGATCATTTTTTCATTAACCACTATAGTCATCCCCACCCCCCCCCCACCCCGCCCTCTTCTTAGACACGCATTGGATGGGGCTTACCCATTTGGTATCAGAGATTGGAAATATAATACCTGCATCAAGCAACTTAATCATTTCTTTCTTACCACCTATTTCATGATTGGATTTAGACGACATTGTTGCTCTACACTCGGCTTGTGTCCGTCCTCCGTGAGGATCTTATGCATGCAGAAATCTAGACTAATGCCTTCAAATTCAGACATCGTCCACACAATGGCTCGCTTGTGCTCACGCAGCACTCTCAACAGCTTTTCAAATATACACAAGTCATAGGAAACAATAACAGGTAAAGTGTCAGAACCACCCAATAAGCATACTGAATGTGAGGGGGAAAGGGTTTAAGTTTAACTTTTGGAGCTTCTTCAATGTACGACTTTGAAGGAGGCCCACTTAGCCTATTCAAGGGCTCAAAGGGGTTTAATCCCCGGATGTATTGCATCTAGGATATGCCTCATCTCCTCAACGTCATCATCAATATCTAAGCTATCAAACAACATGAGTGCTTTCTCTTGAGAATTGTCTAGATATACACTTGTGTCAATAAGCTGCTTATCCACCTCCACAAAAGATATCATAGAGAGATCCTCATAAGCAGGGAAGTTGGATTGCCCTGTAGACATTAAAAATGGCTTCCTCATTGTCCAGCCTTATAATCAGTTTTCCCTCTCTCACTTTAATAATTGCATCACCTGTAGCCAAGAGAGGTCATCCCAATATAATTGGAACTTGTTCATCAGCTTCGTAATCTAGGATAATGAAGTCCACTGGGAAGATGAATTTCCCAATTTGCAGCAACACATCTTCAATCACCCCTTCAAGGTAGGCTATGGACCTATCGACTAGTTGCAACATCACAGTGGTTGGTCTTGGAGCTCCCAGACCCAATTGCTTGAACAAGAACAAGGGCATCAGATTTATACTCGCCCCCAAATCACAAAAAGAACGTGCCACATCGATATTACCTATTTGCACAGGGATGGTCAACCTTCCAGGATCCTTAAGCTTTTGAGGAAGCTTGTTTTGGACCCGTGAAGTGCAATCCTCAGTAAGTATGACTGTCTCAAATTCAGTCAATCTCCTCTTGTGAGCCACTATATTTTTTATGTACTTAGCATACTTTGGAATTTTGAGAAGTACATCTACCAATGGAATATTCAATTGAACCTGGCTCAACATAGAGACAAATTTGTGAACATGCGATCATCATTCTTCTTCTACAATCTTTTAGGAAAAGGTGGTGGTGGCCTTGAAACATTCAGTGGCTCTGAACTTGCATCATCTTTCTTTGACTCATGTGTTGCTTTAGGAATCAATTTCCCTTCAGGTATAGGCTTGTCCTTTCTCTTCTTTGTCACTTCCTTTAATTCCTCATGTTTCTGAGTGTAACTGCATTAACTTGATGGTTCTTCTCTATATCACTGGGAAGAGCGTCTTCAGGCCTAGTATTTTGATTCGACGCTAACTGCCACATTTGCCTCTCAAGATTTCTGAAGTCAGTCCTGAGTTGTTGATTGCCAAGAAAAACTTGTTCAACAAGTCATTTGTACTCTCTTCTATTTTCTGGGTTGGCTTCTGCGGTTGATTAAAATTTCCTTAGCGCCTATAATGATTCTAAGTCTACTTATTTCCACCCCAAGATAAGTTAGGATGATTCTTCCAATTTGTATTGTAAGTGTTCCCGTATTGTGCATATTGGTTCATCGGACCTCTGATCCATTGCCCCACATAGTAGATAGATTCAGGATTCGTGGGGCACATGTCACTCGAGTGACTGTCACCACATAGTTTGGAGCAAGTAGACATCTGTTGTACATGTTGCATCCGTTGTGTTTGATGCATTGTCATTCTATTCATCTGATTTGCCAATTTTTCTATATCTGCTCTCATGGTTGAGAAGTCAACAAGCTTAATTACACCGGCGATTTTCTGTTTAATTTCTCTTTGTGATTCCCCATCTCCTTGCCTGTTATGATCATTAGCAGAGAAGTTATTTAGCAAGCACTAGATTTCACTATATGCTAGCCATGCAACTACCTCCACAAGTTGAGTCAAGATTCATCTTTGATGTCTCATCTAGCCCATCAACAAAAGTGTGACCCAACACCTCATCTGTTTGACAATGATGCGGGCACTCTCTGAGTAGCTTTTTGTATCTTTCCCAACCTTGAATAAGAGTCTCGCTATCCCATTTTTGGAACCCAAGAATCTAGCTCCTTAGAGACTTTAAGAACTTGATTAAGAATTTCCTTGCCAGATCATCCAAAATGTGGATTGAGTTCGTGGGCTCCTTTTACAACCATTCCTTAGCCTCCCCCTATAGTGAAAAGGGAAACAGTGTCAGCCTGACATAGTCCTTGGAAACGTTCAGATAATTGTAAGTATCCGTAATTTTCAGGAAGTTATGAATGTTCCTCTGGCGGGTCTTCATGAGATAGACCCGTATATTGCTATGTGGACTGAATTAGCTGCACTATGTACTGTTTGAGTTCAAAGTGACCCGTGATATCGGGTTTCACAACAGCCTGATTCATATTAGCAAGTTTGGGCCTTGCAGCTTCTATCACTAGACGCTTTTCATTCACTTCCATCTCTATTGGTCGTGGTTGAACTATGATGTCCAACTCTTTTTCTATTCTAGTTCGAGCTTCAACATCCCTCCTCACTCTGTGAAGTGTTCGTTCAATTTCAGGATCAAGAGGAAGGATATTGTTTGTGCTTCTACTCCTCCGAATTCATGCGAAGAGTTTGCGTTAACAAAAACAAGGCAAACTGAAAATTAAAACTTGAAAAAATAATTAATACAAGCTTAACTCAATCAAGTAGCTAATTTCTAAGTCCCCGACAACGGCGCCAAAAACTTGTTGTGACCAAACACACTCACGCAAATATACGTGATCGTCACGTAATAGAGTAGTGAGTAGAGTATTGTTCCCACAGAGACTTATGATTAACTTTTGACTGATTCAAACTTAAATAACTTATTTATTCAAGAGATTTCTCAAAATATGTGTAAGTGAAAAATTTGCTACCTAAGAAACTACCAAGCAATGAAATAACCAGAAATCAACCACAGCACTTAAGCAATTTCGAATAAAAATCAGTAGGAGAGAGTATTCCATGGTCATAGGCTAGCTAACAATCTTGTTGTGTTCTTGGGTTAAAATGACAAATTAATTTATCTAGATTGTTGATTGACAGGGTTGATATTAATCATAAGAATCTGTCGAGTTCTTACTCGCCTATTCAAGCTAACTTAATGCCTATATGTCTATGGAATTAAGACTAACAAGAATGCATTTATACTTCCTGTATTTCAATCAAGAAAGGCAATTAGGTATATTTCTATCCTAATCGTGAATCCATTCCCCGATGCATGGGTTCATGAACCTGCTATATTTAATTCTATATGTAATATAGAATTCCCACTTTCGATTTCAAATCTAGATTCTAGATAGCATTTCATTATTAGCTACTCAGCAAAATAATTAAAAACAAAATTAAATAAACAACCCAATATGATAAAATCAAACTCGTCAATTTAAACTTCAAACGTCAACATTCATGTAACACCCATGACCCCGGAATATTAGGGTTCTTAGCCACTCATGTTTATATACAATCATAAAAAATAATATTTTCAAACATAAAATCAATGAATACTAGAATAAGAATGAAAGAATTGATCAAATTCGTGCTCCCCAAGTGTTTCGTACTTTTGTTTTCCTCTCAAAGTTACATACTCCCCTCAAAATCTTATTTTGGTTATTTATACCGTGGAGAAACAAACCCAGGTGAAGCTACCCTCTCCAAGCCGAAGTAGGAAACTACTCTGCGATTTTTTGTACACCCCCGCCGCGTGCCGCGCTGCACCCTGCAGCGCGCTTGTGGAGATTATCAGTGGGCATGCATTTTTCCTGGCAGGCAAGTATTTCATTGTTGTGTATCGCCCTGAGGCACCCCATGCGGCGCGGAAGTTTCATCTTCCCTGAGTAAAATTGTTTCATCCTCTTTTGAGATCCAGACTTGGTACACGACCTCCGAACACAATCCCAGCTTAATTTGTAGGGGTTTTACTCCGACTTCAAAGCTAAAAATTGATCGATTCAACTCCAAATTAACTTGTTAGCTCGGAATCACTTCCTGGGGTAGAGAATGAGATTTGTGTGAGGAAAATAGAGAAGGAGTGGGGGAAGGGTGTTGTGTGTGTGAGGGAGAAGAGAGTGGAGTTAAAAAAATTGAGAATTAGAGAATAAGAGAAATTAGGGGAAAGGACGTATTTCAGATCTTGAATTAAAGGTATCAATCGATGTCGGTCGGTATTCTTAAGTTACCGTTGATTGTGTTTGCCACAGTTAACCGGCCAACTTCGATCGTTAACTTTAAAAAAAAACATAAATTATTATCTTGTGTTATTATTTCTTACAATATTATAAACTTCAAGAAAATATAAACTATAAGCATATATTTTATTCACCTATATATTTACTAATAAATAATTATAAATTATAAGCATAATCTTTATAAATAATTATTATATTATCTAATTACTTTTAATAAATTATAAGCATATATTTTATTCACACATTTATATAATTAATCACTCATAATAAAAAAAATAAAGGTATATATGTGAGACGTTTATTTTATTCGAAATCCACATTTCTTCTTATATGTTCATTCGTTTTATAACTAATTACAAATCACATAGATTAATAAATATCGGTTGAGACGTTTTACCTTTTTTATTCATCTACAAGTTAATTTTCTAAGTTATAATTAAGTATATGAGTCATTTCACACACACACAAACACGCATACATTATATTGTAATTGATCATCAATCACATACATTACTACGTACGAAAACTTTATCAATTGATGAATTGGTAAACCAATATTATTTTATTTTAAATATGTTTAATCGATTGTTATATTAACTCGTTTACTTAATGCCATTAACTTCTTTTCGTTTATTTAATTTGTGATACATATATACATGTCAAAGAAGTTTAGTATTCTTCTATATTGCATTCATTCATCACTAATAATGCACGACATAGATTAATTGATATAGGTCCAGATGTTTTGCTTTTAATATTCATCGATATAGGTTGAGAAGTGTTGTTTTTAATATTCATCGATGCATCTAAGTAAGTTATAAGTCGATGAATCAATTTACAAATAGCTACATTTGATGATGATCAATTATATATACTAATTAGATTATAGTTCTTCACAAGTGTATCCCCAAAAGAACTCAACCCTATGGCCCTAGCGCTTCGCGTTCTTAGATGTGGCTATACCTCTCTCTCTCTCTCTCTCTCTCTCTCTCTCTCTCTCTCTCTCTCT
>ML411348.1:45885-60624 GCA_005239525.1 Nicotiana knightiana
TCTACTCGCACACCAGAGCAGCTAGATCATCAGTTCCAGACTCCGGTACCTCAGACGGCCAGAGTAGCTCAGTCGGGCATTGTGGCCCCGGCAGTTGAGGGAGCAGCTATGTCAGCAGATGCTTTATGGAGATTGGATAGGTTCACCAATTTATTCACTACTACATTTACTGGTTCACCATCAGAGGATCCCCAGGACTATTTGGACAGCTGTCATGAGGTTCTTCGAAACATGTCATCAGGTACTGATATTTCATTCCAGGATGCGGCCAATGTGGCCCGGAGGATTGAGATGATTATGTCACAGGGTTGTGGTCAGGGGGCTGACAAGAGGCCACATCACTTCGGTCATTTCAGTGGAGCCTTATCTGGGGGCAGGGATTCTTCAGGCAGAGGTCATCCTCCCAGACCCTATCAGTCGGCACTTCAGGTAGCTCACAGTGCATTGCCGCTTCAGAGTTTCCAAGGTGGTTATCAGGGTCGACAGGGCCAGTTCTAGAGTCAGCAGCCACATCAGCAGGGGCCTTGTTATTCTTGCGGTGGATTGAGGCATATTTCCAGGTTTTGCCCCCGAGGTTCTGATGGGTCTCAGTATCAGGGTTCTCGTGACATGGTTCCCGCATTAGGAGCACCCCCACCCCCTCAGCTAGCTAGGGGTGGCGGTCGAGGTGCCAGAGGTAGAGGTCAAACTCATAGAGGTAGAGGACATGCCACGAGAGGTAGAGGTCAGGTCGCAGTAGGTCGACCCAGAGATGATCAGGTTGGAGGGGCTCAGCCCCAGTGCTATGCTTTTCCTTCCAGGCCTGATGCGGAGGCTTCTGATGTAGTTATTACAGGTACGATTTCAGTTTGCAGCCGAGAGGCTTCGGTGTTATTTGATCCGGGTTCTACATTCTCCTATGTGTCTTCATATTTTTTCCCTTATTTGAGTATGCCCCGTGATTCCTTGAGTACTGCTATGCATGTGTCTACACCGGTGGGTGATTCTATATTGGTAGATCGAGTCTACCGTGTTTGCTTAGTAGTCATTGGTGGTCTGGAGATTCAGGTTGATCTTTTGCTTCTTGATATGGTTGACTTCGATGTTATATTGGGGATGGATTTGTTATCCCCCTATTATGCTATTCTGGACTGTCATGCCAAGACAGTGACCTTGGCCTTGCAAGGGGTGCCTCGTTTGGAGTGGAGGGGGACTCCTAGTCATTCTTCTAGTAGAGTCATTTCTTATATGAAGACTCGGCGCATGGTCGAGAAGGGTTGTTTGGCCTATATAGCCTATGTTCGTGATTCTAACAGCGAGGTTCCTTCCCTGGAGTCTATGCCCGTGGTTCGTGAGTTTCCAAAGGTATTCCCTGCTGACCTGCCGGGTATGCCGCCCGACAGGGATATTGATTTTTGTATTGAGTTAGCTCAGGGCACCCAGCCTATTTCTACTCTGCCATATCGTATGGCCCCGCCAGAGTTGAAGGAGTTGAAAGATCAGTTGCAGGATTTGTTGGATAAAGGCTTCATTAGGCCTAGTGTTTCTCCTTGGGGTGCTCCAGTATTGTTTGTCAAGAAGAAAGATGGCTCGATGAGGATGTGTATTGACTACCGGCAGTTGAATAAGGTTACTATTAAGAACAAGTATCCTTTGCCGAGGATTGATGATTTATTCGACCAGCTTCAGGGTGCTTCAGTGTTTTCCAAGATTGACTTGAGATCTGGTTACCATCAGCTGAGGATTAGGGCGTCTAATGTCCCTAAGACATCCTTCCGCACTCGTTATGGGCATTATGAGTTCTTGGTGATGTCATTTGGGCTGACCAATGCCCCCGTTGCTTTTATGGAGTTGATGCACCGAGTTTTCAGGCCTTATTTGGACTCATTTGTGATTGTTTCATNGATGGAGTTGATGCACCGAGTGTTCAGGCCTTATATGGACTCATTTGTGATTGTTTTCATTGATGATATTTTGATTTAATCTCGTATCCGAGAGGAGCATGAGCAGCACCTTAGAGTCATCCTCCAGACTTTGGGGGATAGTTAGTTGTATGCAAAATTTTCCAAGTGTGAGTTCTGGTTGAGTTCAGTTGCATTTCTAGTCCATGTGGTATCGTCAGAGGGTATTCAAGTGGATCCCAAGAAGATTTCAGCAGTCAGAGATTAGCCTAGACCCACCTCAGCTACAGAGATCCGGAGTTTCTTGGGCTTAGCAGGTTATTATCACCGGTTTATGGAGGGCTTTTCATCCATTGCAGCCCCGATGACCAGGTTGACTCAGAAGAGTGCTCAGTTCAGGTAGTCTGATGATTGTGAGGCGAGCTTTCAGAAGCTCAAGACAGCCTTGACCACATCACTAGTGTTAGTTTTGCCCACAGGTTCAGGATCGTATACTGTGTATTGTGATGCTCCACGGGTTGGGCTTGGCGCAGTGTTGATGCAGGATGGCAAGGTTATAGCCGATGATTCTCGTCAGTTGAATGTTCATGAGAAGATCTATCTAGTTCATGACTCGGAGTTAGCACCTATTGTGCATGCATTGAAGATTTTGAGGCATTATTTGTATTGTATGGTATGCCATGTGAGGTGTTCACGGATCATAAGATCTTACAGTATCTGCTCAAACAGAAGGAGTTGAACATGAGGCAGAGGAGATGGTTAGAGTTGCTGAAGGATTATTATATTACCATTCTTTATCATCCCGGGAAGGCCAATGTGGTGGCCGATGCTTTGAGCCGAAAGTCAGCCAATATGGGTAAACTTGCCTATTTATCAGTCGGAGAGCGACCTCTTGCTTTGGATGTTCAGGCTTTAGCCAACCGATTTGTGAGATTGGAGGTTTCTGAGGCTGGCAGTGTTTTGGCTTATACCATAGCCTGTTCTTCTTTGTATGACTGTATTCGGGACAGGCAGTATGATGATCGCCATTTATGTGTTCTTAGAGATAGAGTCAGGCACGGAGATGCCAAGCAGGTTACGGTTGATGTTGAGGGAGTTTTGAATATGCAGGGTCGGATTTGTGTACCTGATGTGGATGGTATTCGTGATTTGATACTTCAAGAAGCCCATAGTTCCCGGTATTCTATTCATCCGGTCGCCGCAAAGATGCACCAGGACTTGCGGAAACCCTATTGGTGGCGGAGGATGAAGAAGGATATTGTAGCTTATGTAGCTCGGTGTTTAAACTGTCAGCAGGTTAAGTACGAGCACCAGAGACCCGGTGGTTTGATGCAGCAGATTCATCTTCCCGAGTGGAAGTGCGAGCGTATCACCATAGACTTTGTAGTTGGACTCCCACGGACTCAGAGGATGTCCGGTGCAGTGTGGGTCGTTGTAGATAGGCTGACCAAGTCAGCACACTTCATTCCAATATCAGTTTCGTATTCAGCAGAGAAGTTGGCAAGGATCTATATGAGAGAGATTGTTAGACTGCATGGTGTGCCCATATCCATTATATCAAACCGAGGTACTCAGTTTACCTCCCATTTCTGGAGAGTATTTCAGCGAGATTTGGGCACCCAGATTGATTTGAGCACCGCATTTCATCCTCAGACGAACGGACAGTCCGAGCGTACTATTCAGATTTTGGAGGATATGTTGCGAGCTTGTGTTATTGACTTTGGAGGTTCATGGGACCAGTTCTTGCCTTTAGCTGAGTTTTTCTATAACAACAGCTATCAGTCGAGCATTCAGATGGCTCTGTATGAGGCGTTGTATGGTAGACGGTGTCGGTCTCCAGTCGGATGGTTTGAGCCGGGAGAGGCTAGATTGTTGGGTTCTAAGTTAGTCCAGGATGCCTTGGACAAGGTGAAGATCATTCGGGATAAACTTCGTACAGCTCAATCCAGGCAGAAGAGTTATGCAGATCGCAGAGTTCGAGATTTGGCATTTATGATAGGCGATCAAGTATTTCTTCGGGTGTCGCCCATGAAGGGCGTGATGAGATTTGGAAAGAAGGTCAAGTTGAGCCCTAGCTACATTGGTCCATTTGAGATTCTGGACAAGGTAGGAGAGGTGGCCTACAAACATGCATTGTCACCTAGTTTGTCAGTCGTGCATCCGGTATTTCACGTATCTATGCTCCCGGAGGTATATTGCACATCCATCTCATGTACTTGACTTCAGTGGTGTCCAGTTGGACAAGGATTTGTCTTATGAGGAGGAGCTGGTAGCCATATTAGACCGGCAGGTGCGGCAGTTGAGATCAAAGAGTTATCCTTCGGTTCGTGTTTAGTGGAGAGGTCAACCTGTTGAGGCAGCTACTTGGGAGTCCGAGCCCGATATGCGGAGCCGTTATCCCCACCTTTTCCCCAATTCAGGAGCTTTTCTATGTCCGTTCGAGGACGAACGGTTGTTTTAGAGGTGGAGATTGTGATGACCCAAAAGGTCATCTTGTGTAAATTTAGCAAAAATTGTGTTTTGAGGCCCCAAAAGCCTCCGTTAATCTCACATCGATATGTGTGCACAGCCCGAGCGCGTATCCAGAAAGTATTTATGTTGAAATGTGTTGAACAGTTGAATTTATGATAATTAATGGAATAAAATTGACTTTGGTCAACATTTTTGGTAAACAGACCCGGACCCGTGATTTAACTGTCCCGAAGGGTCCGTAGGAAAATATGAGACATGGGCGTATGCCCGGAATCTAATTCCGAGGTCCCAAGTTCAAGAAATGAATTTTTAAAGAAAATTATTTTTCTGAAAATAAGAAAGACTTTTGAAAGTGAACTTGATGTGAAATCTAAGTTACCGAGCCCGTATATTGGTTTCGGAGCCTGAAACAGGTTCGACATGGGTTATGTGAGTTATCTGTAAAATTTGGTAAGAAACGGACTTGGTTTGACGTGTTTCGAATCCAAATCGGAGAATTTAGAAGTTTATGAAGTTTGAGAAAATTCTATAGATTTTGGAGTTTAATTCATTGTTTTTAATGTTATTTTGATGGTTATGTTACTCGAACAAGTTTGTAGGATGATTTTGAAGTCGTGTGTATATTTGGTTTTGAGCCCTGAGGGCTCGGGTGAGTTTCGGATAGGTGTCGGGGTGCAAAGAGTTGGAAAGAAACTGGTTTTTGATCTGTTTCATGTGTCTATGGCTAGGGGTTGGGAAATTACCCTACGCAAACGCAGGACCTGGGTTGTGATCGCGGAGCCTGGGGGCAGTACTCTATCCGCTCACGAATGCAGGCTGGGGGCTGGGTGCTATTTTGCTCACTGCGAACGCGACCTCTGTGTCGCGATCGCGATAGTCCGTGTTGGTATACTCTGCGATCGCAATCCCTTCTTCGCGATCATGATGGTCAGTGTCCCGTACTCTCCGCGATCGCAGCCCTCTCTTCGCGATCTCGAAGGCTTATTTCGCCCAGTCATTTTAAAGCCTTAAAAACAGAATGTTATTTCGGGATTTTTCATATTTTTCACCCTCTCCTTGTTCTCCAAACCCCATAGCCGAGTTCCAAGCTACTCTTCCTCCATAACCACTTAGGCAAGTGATCTTAACTCTAGTTTCATCCATTTTCCTTCATCAAACACTAAATTCTAGGCCTAAAAACAGGGAATCAAGGGTAGAAATTGGGGGTTTTGGGTAGAGTTAGGGCTTTGGAGATTTTGGGAATTCAACCTCATTTTGGGATCGGATTTCAAAACAAATTGTATATTCGGGTTCTGGGGGAATGGGTGATCGGGTTTTGGTCTGAACCTCGAGTTTGGACCAAGCGGGCCCGGGGTCGAATTTTGATATTTTTGGAAGAATTATGGGAAATTTATAAATAGGCTTTGGGATTGAGTTATTGAATTATTATTGATGTTATTAAGTCAATTATGTCTAGATATTATCGTTTTGGAGTCGGATTCAAGAGGAAAGGCCGTGATTGAGGCTTGACTTGCATTCTTGGAGCCGAGGTAAGTGTTTGGCCTAACCTTAGCTTGAGGGAATAGGTATAGAGTCTTATTTTTTATGTGTAATTCATGTCCGATGTATAGGTGAGGTGACGGGTACCTATATGTCATGGTCAAGCTGCTCGTAAGTCGATTTAGATGGGTTGTTTAATGTTCTTTGATATTCTCTGTGTTCTGAATTATTGGGAACCTTGAAAGTGGTACCTTGAGGTCACTTCATGATGTAGAAAGTTATTGACTATGTGATCGGTCGAGGATTTTTACTGTTGACATTATACCTCTGAGTGAGATTGGTTATAGCTGAGTCCCTTGCCGGGACAGTAGAATTTTGTTGATTATTTCTGAACATTTGAAATGTCGTATTGTTAAACATTCATATCAGTTGTTGCTTTTACACTCACCATGCACGAGGGGACATTCTGTGCTGATTGATTATTATTTATGCGCGAGGGGACATTCCGTGCTGATTGATTATTATTTATGCGCGAGGGGACATTCCGTGATGATTGATTATTATTTATGCGCGAGGGGACATTCCGTGCCGTATTTATGATATATATATATATATATATATATATATGCACGAGGGGACGTTCCGTGCCATGTTTATGTTGTTTATACACGAGGGGACATTCCGTGCCATATTTATTATTGTTATGCACGAGGGAACATGCCGTGCCATTTTTTTTCACTTTTAATTCGCGTTGTCAATCCCCGTTATTATTTTCGGATATTTTAGACTGTTGTTTCGTTTCTATTATTTCAGTATTTGTTATCTCTTATCCCCAGCATGTTCTTCCCCGTAATTGTATTCTTGTTTATTTCTGCTATACTATTGAACTGCACAGGTACAATTTGTTGTCGTGTCCTAGCCTCGTCACTACTTCGCCGAGGTTAGGCTCGGCACTTACTCAGTACATGGGGTCGGTTATACCGATGCTACACCTGCACTTCTTTATGTATTGCAGATTACGCAGCCGGAACCAGTGTACATCGCTAGTGGGAGTGTCCTTCAGTCCATTCCAGACGACACCGAGGTAGTTCCGCATGGCGTTCGTGGATCTCGGCGTCCTTGTCTATCTTTCATTCTGTCTTTTATGTGTTTTCCAGGCAGATACATCATTTTATTTTCAAAATGTTGTTTTTGTCAAATCTTAGACTAGTTGTCGAGGTTGTGACTCCACTTCTGGGCTGTACTTAAAGGGATTTCTGCGTTATTAGCTATCGTTATTTAGAATTATGTTAATGCTTCCGCACTTTGTTTCAATTATATAGTCAGTGTTTGCTATTTTCACTTGTTAATAAATCAATACAGTTAACACGATCAGTGGGGAGTATCATAATAGCATGCCGAGCTAGAGTGATGAACCTGGTCTCGTACTGAGTGACAGACATAGATCCCTGCTGGAGGCGCTCAAACTGCTTCCAAAGATCCTCCCTCTGAGTAACTGTAAGGAACTTCCCCACGAATAACTCGGAGAACTGAGCCCAAGACAATGGTGTAGACCCAGCTGGCCTGGTCAAACAATAGTCTCTCCACCAAGTCTTGGCGGAACCCGAAAGACGAAAAGTAGCAAAATCAACTCCATTGGACTCTACTATGTCCATGTTCCGAAGAACCTCATGACAGTTGTTCAAATAGTCATGGGGATCCTCTGATGGTGCACCAGTAAATGTAGTAGTGAATAACTTGGTGAATCTATCCAATCTCCATAAAGCATCTGCTGACATAGCTTCTCCCTCAACTGCCGGGGCCACAATGCCCGGCTGAGCTACTCCGGCCGTCTGAGATACCGGAGTCTGGAACTGAGGATCTAGCTGCTCTGGTGTGCGGGTAGCAGGAGTCTGGGTCCCTCCCCCATCCTGAGAGACGGCTGGTGCAGTAGGAAGAAGACCGGCCTGAGCCACACTCTCCATGAGTCCCACTAAGCGAACTAGGGCTTTCAGAAGCACCGGGGTGGCAATGAACCCCTCTTGGACCTGAGCTGGTCCAACTGGAACTACCTGAGTAGGAACCTCACCGGCAAAGAATACATGTGGGTCCTCTACTGGGGCTGCTGCCCTGGGCTGTAACCTGCCCCTACCCCTGCCCCTGCCTCTGCCCCTGCCCCTGCCCCTGCCCCTGTCCCTACCTCAGCCTCTACAGCCTCGGCCACGGCCCCTCATAGGAGCTGCAACAGGAGAATCGGGCTGCTGATCGGTAGATGAGGAAGAACGCGTTCTCGCCATCTATGAGAGTATAGAATCGAAACTCGATTAGCATTTAGAATTCAAATCGCACGACAGAAAAAAAAAAAAAAAAAAAAAAAAAAAAAAAAAAAAAAAAAAAAAAAAAAAAAAAAAAAAAAAAAAAGTGGAGTTATTCCTAACTTTGCAGCCTCTGGGGTATAAGTACAGACGTCTCCGTACCGATCCCTCAGACTCTATCAAGTTTGTCCGTGAGTTGTGAGACCTAAGAAACCTAGTGCTCTGATACCAACTTGTCATGACCCGAAATCCCACATTCAGGCCGTGATGGCGCCTAACGTTGCACCCGCTAGGCAAGCCAACGTGTTAACTGAATTAATTTATTAACAAGTAAAAATAACAAACACTGACTAGATAATAGAGATAAAGTGTGGAAGCATTAACATAAATCTAAATGACAATAGCTAATAACGAAGAAATCCCTTTAATTACAAAACCCAGAAAGGAGTCACAACCTCACTAACTAGTCTAAGATTTGACTAAAAACAACAGTTTGAAAATAAAATGATGTATGTGTCTTGAAAACACATAAATGACAGAATGAAATATGGACAGGGACGCCGAGATCCACGAACGCCATGCGGAACTACCTCGGTGTGGTCTAGAATGGACTGAAGGACACTTCGACTAGCGAGATCCACTGGGTCCGGCTGCGTAATCTGCACAACATAAAGAAGTGCAGGTGTAGCATCAGTACAACTGACACCATGTACTGAGTAAGTGTCGGGCCTAACCTTGGCGAAGTAGTGACGAGGTTAGGACACGAAAATAAATTGTACCTGTGCAGCTCAATAGTAAAGTAGAAAATAAACAAGAATACAGTTACGGGGAAGAACATGTTGGGGATAAGAGGGGTAACAATGGCTAAAATAGTAATCAATCAGCACGGAATGCCCCCTCGCGCATAAATAATAATCAATCAGTACAGAATGTTCCCTCGTGCATAAATATAATCAATCAGCATGGAATGTTCCTTCGTGCATAATTAATATTCCCTCGTGCATGATGAGTGTAAAAGAAATAGTTGATATGAAAGTTTAACTATACGCAATTTCAAATGTATAGATTTAATCAACAAAATTCTACTTTCCCGGCAAGGGACTCGGCTATAACAAATCTCACGCAGTAGTATAATGTCAACAGTAAAATCCTCGTCCGAACACATAATCAATAACTTTCTAAGCCATGAAGTAACCTCAAGGTACCACTTCCAAGGTTCCTAATAATTCACAACACGGAGAATATCAAAGAACATTAAATAATTCATCAAAATTCGACTCACGGGCATGCTTGACCACAACATATAGGTACTTGTCACCTCACCTATACGTTGGACATGAATTACACATAGCAAATAAGACTCTATACCTAATCCCTCAAGCTAAGGTTAGGCCAAACACTTACCTCGGCTCCAAGAATGCAAGTCAAGCCTCAATCACGGCCTTTCCTCTTGAATCCGACTCCGAAACGATAATATCTAGACATAATTGACTTAATAACATCAATAATTATTCAATAACTCAATCCCAAAGCCTAATTATACATTTCACATAATTCTTCAAAAAATACCAAAATTCGACCCCGGGCCCGCTTGGTCCAAACTCGAGGTTCGGACCAAAACCCGATAACACATTCCCCCATGAACCCGAATATACAATTTGTTTTGAAATTTGACTCCAAAATGAGGTTGAATTCCCAAAATTTCAAAAACCCCCAATTCCTACCTTTGATTTCATGTTTTTAGACCTAGAATTTAGTGATTCATGAAGGAAAATGGAAGAAACAAGAGTTAAGATTACTTACCTAAGTGGTTATGGAGGAAGAGCATCTTGAAAATCGGCTATGGGGTTTGGAGAAGAAGGAGATGGTGAAAAATATGAAAATCCCGTAATGGGTATTCTGTTTTTGTGCATTTAAATAATTGGGCAAAAATGGCTATCGCGATCACGACATGTGCCCTGCGATCGCGAAGGGTACTGGCCTTAGACTTACGCGATCGCGAAGTGAAGGCTGCGATCCCAAAGAAACCAGATGTGGACCCACACGATCGCGAACGAAAGAACACGTTCGCACAGAACAATTGCCACCCAGCCCCCAACCCCACAAGAGACTTACGCAATCGCGGACATAGAGGTGTGTTCGCGTAGAGCTAAGCCCTAAAGCTCCGCGTTCGTACACAGCTCTTTGCGATCGCGTAGAGCAAATTGACCCCCNAAGTGAAGGCTGCGATCGCAGAGAAACCGTATGTGAACCCACGCGATCGTGAACGAAAGAACGCGTTCGCACAGAACAATTGCTACCCAACCCCCAACCCCACAGGAGACTTATGCGATCGCAGATATAGGGTTGCGTTCGCGTAGAGCTAAGCCCTAAGGCTCCGTGTTCGCACCCAGCTCTTTGCGATCGAGCAGAGCAAATTGACCCCCCATCACACTACACTACGCGATCGCGGGGCAACCTATGCGACCGCATCGTGTAAAAATCTCAGACACCATAACAGCCCCCAAAAACTAGATTTTTCCAACTCTTTTGCACCCTGGTACCCGGAAGTCATGCCCTCGGGGCTCAAAACCAAATATACACACGACTTCAAAATCATCCTACAAACTTATTCGAGTAATATAACCACCAGAATAACATCAAAAACAATGAATTAAACCCCAAAATCTATAGAATTTTCTCAAACTTCATAAACTTCTAAATTCTCCAATTTTGATTTGAAACACGTCAAACCAAGTCCGTTTCTTACCAAATTTTACAGATTACTCAGATAACACATATTGAACCTGTTCCGGGATCTGGAACCATAATACGATCTCGGTAATACAGATTTCACATCAAAGTTTATTTTCAAAAGTCTTTCTTATTTTCAGAAAACAATTTTCTTTAAAAATTTATTTCTCGGACTTGGGACCTCGGAATTCAATTCCGGACATACGCCCAGATCCCATATTTTCCTACGGACCCTCCGGGACCATCAAATCACGGGTCTGGGTCTGTTTACCAAAAATGTTGACCAAAGTCAACTTTATTCCATTAATTATCATAAATTCAATTGTTTAACACATTTCCACATAGAGACTCCCCGGCTACCCGCCCGGGATGTGCACATACACCGAGGTTTGATTAACGGAGGCTTTCGGGGCCTCGAAACACAGGTTTTGCTAAATTAACACAAGATGACCTTTTGGGTCATCACAATTTCTAACCTTTTCTCTTTCCTTGGCTGCTTCTAGCTCGGATTTGAGCCTTGTCACAGTCTCACACATAGCGGAGAGGCTCTCCCCATCAAGTTGCTCACCTTGCGAGGAAGTCCCTATTCCTTGCATTCCACACTTTAGCTATGGAATTTCTTAATAGGAAGCTCGTATACCTTCCCCTATTTTGGACCGCCAGCAGACTCCATCCATATTCTTTCAGCATCCTCGTCCGAAGGTTGGGTTGGCTCGCCCGACTCATTAAGTGGCTGAGTGTGGATGAATTCCTCCACGTTAGTTTGGAAGCGACCCTACAAAATTTACATTGAATTAGTATTTCAAAATTTATATAAAAGTAAATTAAAATACTTAATTAGAAGTCAAAACTTACATATACAGTCGAGGCTTGGTCCTCGACCGACCTTCCGTGATCCGTCTCTTTCTTCTTCTTTACAATATGTGTCTCCTTGAATAGCTCATCTTCGTTCATTGGATGCCCCAACTTCTTTTCCTAAAAATAAATTAATTTAGTTAATAAACATAATAGATAAACTTTGAAAATTAAAATAAATTAAGCAATTACGTACCAATCTTCTTTTTATTGTCCCTAGGCTGATCGCACCTCCAGTGTGCAAGGAGCCTCCCTTCTCAGATGCGCGAGATTTCTTTCCTTTTTCGCTCTTCTCTAAGAACTTTGCGGTAAGTCATTGCCTTTGCAAATCATCCCACAAATTTTGAAGTAACCAGTCAGGCTTCTTGTTCTTCTTTCTAGCTTTGGAGAAAGTATGCGACAACCGCTTCCGAGCTTTGTGATGAAAATTTGCAACCACTTCCACGCTATAGCGGTGTTCCCATTCACACTTTCTCTATATTTCAAAAGTTAAATATTATATGGAAATATCATAAATATAAATAATGAAACTGCTTAAAAGAACATTTATACCTTAATAGAAAATTTGCTCCTTCAGCGAGAATGGAAAATCAGTCCAAGTCGCATAAGGGCCATCATAAAGCTTTCTGATGGCTTTGGTGATTATCCTCATAGTCTTAGTACTCGGGATGAACCTACAATTTAACAAAAAACATATTAATATCTCAGTAAAAACTTTACAAAACAATAAACGCAAAAATAACAAATAACTCTTACCCATCACCCTCAGGGACTATAATGATCCTACCATATTGATCATAATGCACCTCCTCGTCATCATCATCATCACCGTCTGATTCATGTATATCGGAGGCATGTGTGGAAGGTGTAGGGGGTCAGAGCTACTACCTCGTAGGCGAAGGCCGGAAATAGATGGAGTCGCTGATGAAGATGGATGTGATCCATGTGACTGCGACATAGCTGGATGGACCCCAAGTGGCTGTGATACTGATGGTTGTGACCCAAGTGGCTGTGACATGGATGGATGTGATCCATGTGGATGTGATATTGATGGATGCGATCCATGCGATGCAGATGCCTGCGATCCACGTGGTCGTGAGGCAGCTGGACTGTATGCCGGACGTATAGTCATATGGCCCTGTGATGAAAGACCTGGTGTCTGCATGAAGGTGTAGGGCTTGTGATTCTATGGAAGCTCAGTATAGCCGTGGGGTGGAGGATAAGACATAGGCATAGGCATAGGCATCTCTGAAGAGGGTGGAAAAGATGGAGTATTATATTCTACCCTTCTTTTTCCCTTCCTAGCCTTTTCTCGACCCCGAGAACCAGTAGGGTCATTGTTACCTTGACCCTTGCCTGTCATCTACATAATATAATACATATTTCTATTGAAACATATAAGAAACTAGCTATAAAATGAGAGTTATTAAAAAACCAACTTTTTAAAGCTCATCGACGTATTGTTCCTAGTCCGAGAATTCTTCTTCCTCACTTGTTTGAGCTTCATCAGTTGATTCTTCGTCCTCTTTTTCTATAATTGTTACTTCATTTATATCAACTTCTTCCAATATGTGTTCGGGATGTTCCAAATCATTTTCTAACTGATCGTCCACTATTTGGTGAACACTGGAGATATCATTTTGATATGCAACATCTAACACATTCTCGACTTCCACCCTACCTACAGGCTTAGTTTTTATTACAACCCACCAATCGGACTTATTCCACCGCAATGGATAAGGAGCATAATACACTTGCCTAACATTATGTGCAATTATGAAAGGATCATAGCGATCATACTCCTTCGTATGATTAACCTCAATTATGTTGTATTGGTTGTGTACTCGTGTACCTCTTGTTGGATTTGGGTAAAACCACTTGCATCTAAAGAGTATCAATTTCTTATATGGCCAACCTGTATATTTTAGTTCTATTGTTTCTTTGAGCACACCATAATAATCAATATCTCCAGCTTGATTGCCATCACCACCTTGAACTCACACCCCGCTGTTGTTGCTATTTTTATTTTTAGAGCAATCCTCTATATGGAACTTATAACCATTCACTACGTACTTAGACATTGTTGTGACCTGAAGCCCAGGTCCCCAAGATATATCTTTCAGAAATTGATTTACACCATTATTTGGATCATTTACCTACATATTCTTTAAAAATTTCATAAGTTAGCATAACTTACAAATATTTTTTACCTACATAGTGTTAGAACATTATCAGGATAAACTTACAAATTGTTTGAACCACGTATCAAATCTCGTATATACAGCATCATGGCCAAATTGACCCACGAAGTGACTGTGACACATCAAATATTTTTAGTAGTTGCATCGATATGTAATCACAGTAAATTTTATATTTTGATAACTACTAAATCAATACTTACTTGAGAAATGGTACAACTTCGGGACAGTTTAGCAACACATGAAGTGTAGATGACTTGTACTCCATATCACTCAAACTTCTCTTTCTAACATCCTTAGAACATCGGTCTGGTTGATTAATATGGACATAGGCGGATATAATGGATCATTCACACATTCGACTGTGTGCCTATTGGGCATATTCCTAGCACATGGCACATTACTCTCAAAATAATAAGAACAAAAATGAGCAAATTCCTTTGCAAGATAAGCTTCACATATAGATCCGTCAATCATATTTATCTGCTTAACAAATTGTTTGCATTTGCCAATTGTGCTACATAATATCATGTTAGCCAAGAACATTCAAATAAAGCAAAAAATTACATCAAACTTATAATATTACCTCTCAAAGGGATATATCCATCTGCATTGAACAGGCCCTCCAAGTCGTGCCTCGTGTACAAGTTGGATTGGAAGGTATTCCATTACATCAAAAAAACCATGGAAATATCCATCCAGAGTAGGGTTTTTTCCCTTAATGTGGTAGAACGCAAGTCTTTGAAAAATAAACTAATCTCTGTAATGGGTTTCCAGATTCTTTCAGGCAAACCACAAAATTCAATAGGCACTAAGGTCTCCATGAAA
>MDKJ01330709.1:0-22311 GCA_005239525.1 Nicotiana knightiana
GATATGCCGGATATCACCAGGTGTTGATGGATGAAGAGGATGCAGAAAAGACAGCCTTCACTAAACCTTGGGAAAAATACTGTTACCGGGTCATGCCATTTGGTTTAAAGAATGTCGGGGCAACTTATATGAGGGCCATGACCGCCATATTTCACGACATGATGCATCAGGAGATTGAGGTGTACGTGGATGATGTGATCATTAAGTCCAAAACCCAAAGTGACCACGTGCAGCATTTGAGGAAATTCTTCGAACGCCTGCGCAGATATGATTTGAAATTAAACCCAGCCAAATGCGCTTTCGGAGTTCAATCCGAAAAATTACTGGGATTTATAGTCAGTCGACGGGGCATTGAGCTGGACCCAACAAAGGTAAAATCTATTCGGGATCTCCCACCCCCAAGAACCAAGAAGGAAGTCATGAGTCTGTTGGGTAGGTTGAATTACATCAGGAGGTTCATTGCTCAGTTGACCTCCACGTGCGAGCCTATGTTCAAGCTGTTAAAAAAATGCGGCCATCAAATGGACAGACGAGTGCCAGGGCACTTTTGACAAGATCAAGAATATCTGTCAAATCCTCCAGTGTTAGTCCCACCAGAACCACGGAGACCTCTGTTCTTATACCTGACGGTGTTAGAAAACTTCTTTGGGTGTGTTCTCGGGCAACACGATGCAACCGGGAAGAAAGAGCAGGCCATTTATTACTTAAGTAAGAAGTTTACAAGCTACGAGGCCAAGTATTCTCAGTTAGAAAGAACTTGTTGCGCTTTAACTTGGGTCGCTCAAAAGCTCCGACATTATTTATTGGCTTATACCACCTACCTCATCATGAGGCTGGATCCTTTGAAGTACATATTCCAAAAACCAATGCCCGCCGGGAGATTAGCAAAATGGCAAATCTTGCTCACAGAATTCGATATTGTCTATGTCACTCGCACAGTTGTGAAAGCTCAAGCATTGGCCGATCATCTAGCTGAAAATCCGGTTGATGATGAATACCAACCCTTGAGCACTTATTTTCCGGATGAAGAAATCAACTCCGTCGAAATAATCTCGGAAGGCGCTGACACCTGGAAAATGTTCTTCGACGGAGCAGCCAATGCGAAAGGTATTGGGATAGGGGTGATCTTGATTTCACCCACAGGACAACACTACCCTGCCACGGCACGCCTCCGTTTCTTCTGCATAAACAATACTGCTAAATATGAAGCTTGTATAATGGGCATGAACATGGTCATTGACATGGATGTAGAGGAGTTGTTGATCATGGGGGACTCCGATTTGATCATTAAGCAGGCTCAGGGAGAGTGGGAAACTCGGGATGTTAAACTCCTTCCCTACAGACGGCATGTGGAGAATCTTAGTAAGCGATTCAAAGCCGTCGAGTTCAGATATATTCCTCGGTTCCACAATGAGTTAGCCGATGCGCTGGCCACCCTAGCTGCAATGCTACCTTATCAGCGTAATGTTCGCATAGACCCATTGGAGATCCAAATCAAGGAAAGACATGGTTATTGCAACACGGTCGAAGTAGAACCCGATGTCCAACCATGGTATCATGATATTAAAATATTTTTGAAGACAAGAGAATATCCCGAGCAGGCCAACGGAGACCAAAAGAGAACCATCTGAAGGCTCGCCAGCAGTTTCTTCCTAAGTGGGGAAGTACTGTATAAAAAGACTCCTGATCTAAATCTGTAAAGATGTGTAGACGCCAAAGAAGCCGAGATCATGGTCGAGGTCCATTCAGGAGTATGCGATCCCCACATGAATGGGTACGTCCTCGCAAAGAAAATCTTGCGGGCTGGATATTATTGGATGACCATGGAGAAAGATTGTTTCGGTTTCGTCCGGAAGTGCCATAAGTGTCAAATACATGGCGACCTAATCCATGCACCACCATCAGAACTGCATCCTATGTCGGCACCCTGGCCATTTGTTGCCTGGGGAATGGATGTCATTGGGCCAATCGAGCCAAGGGCCTCAAACGGGCACAAATTCATTTTGGTTGCTATCGACTATTTCACAAAATGGGTCGAGGCCGTCACGTTCAAAGCTGTCACTAAGAAAGTGGTGGTGGATTTCGTGCATGCTAATATCATCTGTCGTTTTGGTATCCCAAAAACTATCATTACCGACAATGCTGCGAATCTAAACAGTAACTTGATGAGGGAGGTATGTGAACAGTTCCAAATAACACACTGCAACTCGACCCCTTACCGGCCCAAAGCCAATGGCACCGTTGAAGCAGCAAACAAAAACATCAAGAAAATTCTCAGGAAAATTATTCAAACATCCAGGCAATGGCATGAAAAGCTGCCTTTTGCATTGTTGGGATATCGCACGACCGTGCGCACATCGGCTGGAGCTACTCCTTACCTATTGGTTTATGGCACTGAATCCGTAATACCCGCAGAAGTCAAAATTCCTCCCCTTCGGATTATCGTCGAAGCAGAAATTGAGGACAATGAGTGGGTCAAAACCCGACTGGAGCAATTAACTCTGATTGATGAGAAAAGAATGGCCGCAGTGTGCTACGGAGAATTATACCTGCAAAGGATGGCCCACACTTACAATAAGAAAGTGCGACCTAGGAGCTTCGAAGTAGGGCAACTCGTTTTAAGACGTATCCTCCCTCACCACGAAGAAGCGAAAGGAAAATTCGCCCCAAACTAAAAAGGTCCATACATCATAAGGAAATTTCTACCAAAATGAGTGTTATACCTGGGGCGACATCAAAGGAAATGACCCCGAAACGGCTGTCAATGCAGATGCCGTCAAAAGGTACTATGTTTGATCCTCTATATATATTTTCAAATGTTCTCCGGTTGGGATGACGAAGGCTTTCACTCTCGCTACCCAAACACCATTAACCCTTTTTGCAAACCCTTTGAGCCGGTTACTCTTCTTTGATTACCCTCTTTGGAACCCGAAAGTGTTATTGAAAAAAAAAATCAAAACAAAAACCAAAAAAAAAAAAAAGCGCCATGAACTACGTTGACTTGATTCCGAAAGGATATGTAGGCAGCCTCTCCCTCGGGTTCAGTCACACCAAAATAAAAATCCACATTTCCCCAAGAGTTTAAGCTGGGGCAAGTGTTAAGATTCGGCAATGTGTCGCCTGAAAGGTTCCAAAGTTGTAATTCAACACAAATTCTTTTCACCAAAAACCCTGTTCAAGTCCTTCGATCAATCGGCAAAGATGTCCAAAATTGGAGGATACAGTTGTTTGGATCCAAATACAAGCAAATGAGAGAAATTAAAATGAGGGAGTTTTATTGGTGAAAATTCACACGGGCACTGTGAGGCGACGGTAAGGAGAGAAATTAAAAATGAGAGAGTCTTGTTAGTGAAAACTCGCAAAGACCACTACAAGGCGATGGTGAGAAGAGAAATGAGAGAGGTTAGTTGGTGAAAACCCGCAAAGGACGCCAGTGATCGAAAAGCATAATGGGTCACTGACATGGACACAGTCCGGGGCAAGGTTTCTCAATCTCGAGGTAATAGTAGTGATGAATTTCTGAGAGTCGGACGGTTTACACGGATCAGGCATCCAGTCCAAAGGGCATGTCATGCATATTGATGTCTGCATGCACTCCAGATAAGTCCTTCTTTCCTTTCCCCAAAAGGGACGCCTCTTGTTTAAATTCGTTGTCTATTCTGTCGTTTATTTTTCTTTTGAATCCTTTTCGGTCTAACTCAGGCAAAGAAAATATGGCAAGATTGATTTACAGGCTCTCATTTGACGCGGGTCAATATGCAAAAGGCACCCAGCCTCGTCAGGGGAATCGAGTCGATCCCGACTGGCCACAATGGCCGATGATTCAAACTCAAAACCTTGAAAGGAGAAAATCAAATTGAAGTGCCTATAAAGGCGAATGAAGTTGAAAGGTTGAGCCCCGCGTGGCTAACCATCTTCGCTAGGTTTGAAAAGCCGAAGTATTCCAAATGACTTAAAGTTACAATTGGAAGAAAAGTCAGAAGTGAAAAGCCAATAAAGGCGAAATAAAGTTGGAAAGGTTAAATCCCACACGACTAACCGTCGCAGCAGAATTTGAGAAGCCAAAACTCCCCCCCGATACTCTGGAAATCCAAAAGAAAAGGCAAGTGAAAAGCCTACAAAGGCAAAACAAAGCCAGGATACTGGATCCCACGTGACCAATTTCCATCCAGAAAGACAAGGTCCCCGGGATTAGAGATGAAACCCAATCCCCAGCAAACAAGCAAACAGTTGAGATCTTCGTCAAAGAGGCTGAGATCAAGCAGTTTGAAATAATCAAATAGTTCTTTGTTTGAAAATAGGAAATAGGTGCAAAAGCAACCATACAAAAAGCAGGTGCAATCAGAAGGAATTGCACAAGAGCTAGAAGGAGCTCTGCAGCATTGACTCCAAAGAAAGGGAAGTTTTCTCCAAGAAATCTTTTTCCGCATGCATAAAAAATAAAATAAAAATAAAAAAAGAAGAAGAAGAGATGAAGAATTGAAGTTGAAAATAACTCAAAGTAGTACGGGTCCTCCAATCCCCAATTACACTTTTTCCCGACGCAGGGTATACACTCCTGTAGTCGATGCCAATCAAGGGTATACACGCTTCGAGATCGTGCCCAGCACTCTCCTACTTTCTCGTCCCTGGTTGATGTTTCCTTTTCCAATCAAGGGTATACACTCCCTGGTTGATGTTTTCTTTTTCAATCAAGGGTATACACTCCCTGGTTGATGTCTTATTTTCCAATCAAGGGTATACACTCCCTGGTGGATTTCCTTTCCCGACGCAGGGTATACACTCCCGTAGTCGATGCCAATCAAGGGTATACACTCCCTGGTTGATGTTTTCTTTTCCAATCAAGGGTATACACTCTCTGGTTGATGCTTCCTTTTCCAATAAAGGGTATACACTCCCTGGTTGATGCTTTCCTTTCCCGACGCAGGGTATATACTCCCGTAGTCGATGCCAATCAAGGGTATACACTCCCTGGTTGATGCTTCCTTTTCCAATCAAGGGTATACACTCCCTCGTTGATGTTTTATTTTTCCAATCAAGGGTATACACTCCCTGGTTTATGCTTTCTTTTCCAATCAAGGGTATACACTCCCTGGTTGATGTTTTCTTTTCTAATAAAGGGTATACACTCCCTGGTTGATGCTTTCTTTTCTAATTAAAGGAATACATTCCCTAATTGATTTCCTTTCCAGCATAGGGTATACAATCCCTCGTTAATTTTATTTTTGCAACATAGGGTCTCTAACCCCTAGTTGATCTTACTTTGAGATATAGGGTATCCACTCTCTAGTCTGCAGTAACTCCGGGTGCACCAGTCCCGACTTTTCATTGCTTTCAATAATGAAGTAGCATAGAGTTTGTTACAATAGCTCACAAAATTTTCCTAGTGAAAACTAGGGTAGAAAATTTCGTTCGTTTGTTTTGATTTTGTGCAGATTATGTTTCTAGGACATTGGAACTTGAGACGACCAAAAAGAAGAAGTTTCGATCCAAAAATTAACAAAACAAAAAGAAGAAAGAGAAGATTGAATCCAAAAGTGCACAAACGGGGAAGATGTGGACTATTCAGGACGAGATTGAAGTCATCCGTCCAGTATATCCTGCTTTGATCCTAGGAACGATAAGACAAAACCAGCATCTACAATTAACAAACACCAGGATCCAGGTCAGAGTCAGCAAAAGATCAAGACTCAAGACCAAGTCCTAGATAGGAATCTTGTAATTTAGCAGCTGATAGGTTTTAGTTAGTCCTTCATTTTGTACTTGAGTGTAATAAGGAGATCAGCAGCAGTAACAGCAGCAACCACAGTGAAATCACAATTACCCGGTAGTCCCAGCTACCAAAACATCCAGAACTACACTGACCTGATTCTTTTATAGCCAAGGATATGTAGGAAACCTCTGAAGCAGGGTTCGGTCTAACCTTTCAAAAACGCTTCACAATGGAACATATGAATAGGTAATGTCGTTTATGGTTGCTCACTTTTTCTTTGCCCGGAAACTCTTCGTGTTTCCGAGCAAAGTTTCCGAGCAAAGAGGGGCAGTTGTGAGCACGTGACTTTTTACGTACCATATATTCCTACAAAATTCAATAAATTATTTAGTTTTATAAATTCTATTGAATTTCAGTGTTATTCATGAATTAATTTTTGCATTGCATAACCATAATTTGGCTTTTAATATTTATGAATAGTTTGAGGTTACATGACCTCAATCATTTGGAAAATTACAAAATTATTCTTCAAAATTGCGAATGTTAATTTCACCTTTCAATCCAACATTAATTAGAAAAAAATTAGAATTAATTAGCATATCATTTGTGATTAATTGAAGTAAATAACAACAAAATATCGATATAATGTAGTTTTAATAATTAATTGCTTGATTTAATCGTTTTCCCAAACAAAACTGTGAAATTTATTCTTTAAATGATATGAGTGTTAAATTAAATGGTGTCGCTTTTAATCAATTCAACAATTAGTTTATAACTAGAAAAAAAAATCAAAATTAGTTGTTACATTTTTAGTTTTAATTAGAATTAGTATTAATTAAATTAAGTAATGTTAATTAAGCCTAAGTTATTAAAAATCGGACCTGGGCTAATGTGCCCAGGCCCAAAAACGAGTCTCTACAAGCACCCATTACACCCAGCCCAATACACCTCTAACCCGGCCTGCCCCCCCCCCCCTCCAATCCATTATACCAAACGACCCCGTTTAAGTCACAGCAGACCCCAGCCGTTGATCTCCTAAGATCTAACGGTTGGGAACCCCTCCTCCCCCCACTACAAAATTGTTCCTAACACCCCCTACCCCATCACTCACCAAAGTCTAACACCCCCTAATCTTTCCTCCGTCTCTACTCTCTCTAGAGCCCAAACCCTAGGCACCATCCTCCGCCGACGGGAAATCGCCTTCGGCGGTGGAGCTTCTCCAATCAACCCCAAAATTATACCAGACCAAATCCCCCGCCTCCTCAGTCACCTCCCGTCATTGATTCCACCAAAATCCCACCCAAAATCATCCGATTTTAGATCTAAGAAATCTGAAAACCTAGAAATCCATATCTGGCGTACATGAAGATGTTTAATGGCTCTCACCTACATGGACCGATAGCTCTCATCGAGGGCTATTGATTTATGTGGGTTTGAGTCATTTTCAAACACCCGCCGAAATCCGGCCGAAGTCCGGTGACTTTAAACTTTCCGGCCAAATCACCCTATGGGTATTCCCCCCTCCTTGTTGTCTTTTTCTTTTTACCAGCATGAATATTTTGTGTTTAATCTGGTTTTTCATTATTATTGTGTCACTGTTTCATGGCTAAATTTTTTGTTTTCCTTCATTGTTTTCTTCTACCTATTTACATTCCTTCCTCATTGTTTAGTTTTGGCTCTAAATGTATTTCCTGACAGCCATGTTTTAATTTGTTCTCGTCAATTAAGTAATTAGGTTTCTTTGATAATCATGTTCCCTAACTTAGGTATTATCACTGTTTGCATGCATGACTGTTCCTCCTTGATTCGATTTATATTCGATTTCATTAATTCAGTGCTAACATGTTATGCCTATTCGTGACTGTTTTGCAACCATGTTCAGTCATTTAAGATTTCCTGTTAATCATCGTTTATTTATTAGGTGTTCTACTTATTAAAATTACTAGTTGTCTTTATTGATTCATGTTACTATATATAATACTTGTTTTTATTCGGTTATCAGTGTTAAATTAGGAGTCTATAGCCTTACTAGTTCATGGCTGCCTCATTGATTAATGGTTCTATGAATGACTTAGTTGCTAGATTAATTAGGGCTTAGTTAATTTTGAGCAAGTTTAACATTCAGGGCTGCCATAATGAGATTGCTTAGTAAGTTTAACCCAAATTAGTAACCTTTTAACTAAGTCCTAAAATCTGTCTAAGATAATTAGTTTAGGATTAATTAACTAAATAAATTAGTTAACCTAGGCTTAATAGTTAGTTAAGTTTATGATTTTAGGAAATTGAGTTGAATTAACCAAATTTGAATCAGGTAACTTAGGTTAAGGAGTTAAATTGATTGACTTGCATTAATTAGCAAGCTAAACCTAGTTGACTAATAGGGACTTAATCAATTAACCTTAATTAGTTAACCTAACCCTAGTCAAGAACAACCCCAAGTTAACTAAAATGGGTTAATTAGTTTTTCAACTAACCAAAGTTAAATAATAACCCAAGTGAGTAACCCTGATTACCCAATGGTAAATTCAGGGACTCCAAGGGGTACAATAGTAATGTGGATTTAGGAAATCAGATTTTTAAGGGTAAAGGGTGTTTTAATGGGTAGGAAAGTTCTAGAATATGGGCAGTTGTCCCAAAGATAAGGTTGACAGCTGCCCTATGAACTATTTTGTACTATTTCAGCTTTGGGATGAGGAATATGCCAAGCATATCCTATCCCTAATACCCCTATAAATACACACACCTTTTACCACTGAAGGGATCTTTTTTTAGAACCTCTTGGCTGCTAAAAAAAAACCTTAACACACAGAGAATCATAGTAGTTGCTGCTAAAAAAACAAAATTTCCAAGATATTAGTAAAAAATCAAGAAAAATCTGATTTTTCTTGGAACAATATTCATCACCATATCGTTTGATTCTCAGCTTTTGATCTTCTTGGGTATTTTTTTGAAGAACTTTAAGTATCCACACTCGACTTTCTGAGTTGTTTTATGACTACTGGTCCTGCTTTGGTTCTGGTTTGCTGCTGACCTACTGCTCATTTGTTGCTGGGTTTTCTTTTTCTCTGTTGATTTCCACTTCCCCCTGGACCTTTATTTGGTCCAGACCTCTTTTGTTACTTTTTTCTTCAAAAAGGTATGTACATCTCACTTTTAATGAGATTTCCAGATCTGAATTTTGTTTTCCATGGCTTTGTTAATCTACTGTTTTTGTAACTGCAATTTCCTTCTTCTTTTGTATGAAGAATTTGAAAAATGTAATGTTCAAACATTCAAGGGTATGCTTATTAGTCAACTTATGGGTAGATGAACTTGATGTAGTTGTTATCTCTGATTCCTTTGAAGTTATTTTGTTCGTATATGATTGGTATGTGATTGGTAGTGTTTGGTTTTTGTCGTTGTGTTTAGACTATGAATATATGAATTTGTGTTGTTAGTATCCATAAGAATGAGTTGGATGTTTGCTTTGTGTCTGCCTCAGTTTTTACTGAGATAATCTGCACTAAGGTAGATGAATTTGACCTTCTAATGGTCAAATTCACCCCATAGTAGTGCACAAACATTAGTTGCCTGCTGAAATTACCCCCTTAAGGGTACAAAGTGTATAGATGAAAAAGGGCATTAGGGCAGGGAATCTGAACCCCCAAATGGTCAGATTCACTCCTTAAAAGTGCCCAGAAATGTCAAAATCTTTGTATGGATACTTGCTGGAGTTTGTTGTGTGTTTCCTAAACATAGGGTGAATATTGAGGGTCTAATGGGTTGGCATTATTGGAGTTGAATCTGGCCTTCTCCACGGTCAGGTCCATTCTAGGAAGAATGCATACATATGTTCTTTTTTTTAGTATTATGTAGTATAGCATCACTAGAGTCAAATCTGCCCCCTTTAATGGTCAGATTTGTTCTATATAATGCATAACATACTAGTTTCGTTTGGGTGTTTAGAAAAATGCAAACGGAGGCCCAAGTCTATAGTCATAAAGAGTCTAAGCTGGAGAAACCAGTTGGAGGCTATATTTTCAGTTCCCTTTTTATTTAGAAAAAAAATGTATTTTAGTATAAGCTGTAATTTTGCTTCAGATAGTAGAAAATTGTAATTTATTCAGACTTACCTTTTCAGAATCATTGTAACATAAGACTGGACATTATATTTATTGTAGTCACAGTCCCTTTTAGTACGTTTGTGTTCCTGTAATTTTCGGAAAATGTGTATAATTAGCTCCAGATTTGTTATGAGTAAACTGGACTCAAATAAGCTATTCTGGACAGTTTAATATTTAGAAATGGTCCAAGCTGTTGATAATGGCCTGTTGGGGCTTGAAATAGCCTGAACACCGTCTATTGGGCTTGGAAAAATACGAAAAGCCTTTAGCCTCAGGCTGTGTGTTCTCAAAAATCAAATATGAACTTTATGCATTAATCATTTAAGCATTCAGATTAGATTAAAAATTCAAAAGTGTCCTTTTCTAAACCTTTTCCCTACAGTTTTGTATTCAAATTAGTCTGTCCAAATGTCCCCGTGAATACCTGTTGAAGTTCTGAAAATAACTACTTCAGATTAAAGGAATTTCGAAGTATGTACAAGTATGAATTTGCTATTCATAGCGTTCCTCATCATCTTCATCTCTTATTCTGTGGATTCTAGAAATTATAACAATAGACCTATGAACACTCATGTGTAGGACTCAATATGAATGAATATGACTTAAAAGATATAGATGTAGACTATGTGAAATTGATAAAACTGTTAAGTAATAGTTGAAGAACTTTTCGAGTAGCCACATTGATTTAGAAAATTTCGGAAGTTGTATTTTTCTTTTGGTGAATGTATTCCCAATGAAATAATCCCTGTTTTGTTTTTTTTTTCTCCTTTTTTCTTGTTTCTTCGACTGCTTCGAAACTATCTCTCTAAATCTATGATGATGAACTAGGATTTCTTGTTGAATTACTTCAAAAAATATCATCATGCAACAACTTGTCCGCTATAACCTGGTGCAAATTAGTTAGATTGTATTTAGAAAATTAGCCATAATTAGGATTGGCCAAAAGAGTTAAATGATAACTTGGGCTAAAATATGGCCATAGCCCAAGAATTGTGTCCTTTAGAATTTAAGCTTACACAATCTTCCTCATATCCTTTAGGTTGAAAAATACATCTTTAGATTGAAATTTAGTAAATAGTCAAGTATTACTTCAAACAATCATAATCTACACTCGGAAGTGGCAATTCATGCCCCCGACCCTTAACTCCGAACATTAATAAAATGTACATAGCAACCACGGGTGCATTTCATGTGACGTGTTTGCCGTGTGCTCAAAAAAAACAAGTGCACTCCATCGTGAATTGTTTAAGATAAATCCATAAACGTCCTAATTGATCTTAAAACTAAAACACTCTTCCAAAAGTATAAAACATAAAGAATGATCAAACATTGCCTCAAATGGGCATTATAAAACTGTCACGGCCATAGGCCTAACTACGTAATCTACACTCGGGTGCGAAAACTCATGTCCCCACTTCAAATTCAAATTATATTAAAATCACGTGCTGCAATTACGGGGGCATTTCATGTGGCGTAGTTATAATATGTCCAAAAACAAATAAGTGCACGACATCGTGACTTATTCAAGATAAATCCATAAATATTAAAAGCGGTTTCAAAAGTGAAAAAAGGCTAAAAAGCACAATAGGTTTTAAAATATATAAATAATTAGATAATTAGGCCAAATATTAATAGTCAAGCGACCGTGCTAGAACCACGAAATTCGGGAGTGCCTAACACCTTCTCCCGGTTTAACAGAATTCCTTACTCGGATTTCTGGTCGCAGACAAATTAAAACAGAGTCAAAATTTCCTCGATTTGGGATTTTAAAACAAAATGGTGTCCCGGAGCATCGTCAAAAATCCGGGTGGGGACTCTGAAATAATAATAAGTCCCAAAATCGAATAATGTCACTTTAATTATAAAAACTCCCTTACTACCCCCACCGGTGCAAAAGGAGGTGTGACAGATGCAGCTGGTTGAGACTGATACTGAATATGATTTTAGAATCAGGTCTTTTTGTACATGAATAGAAGGTGAAAATTTGGGGTATGAGGCTTATCAGTGTTGGTAGAAAGGTTAAATTGCAGTTGATATGGTGTCGTCAGGCTTATGTAGAGTGGGGTGACGTGGGATCACCCGCGGGTGTATGTTGGAAGTGTGCATTCAGTAATTTGGAGACTTCGAGGCGAATCTTGGCACGTTCGAGGACGAACGTTTGTTTTAAGAGGGGGAGAATGTAACGACCCGACCGGTCGTTTTGAGAATTTAAGCTATGTTTGGTGGCATAAGGTCTTGAACAACTTCAAATTATGTATATCGACTTGCGTGCATGGTTGAATTCAGTTACCGGATGATTCAGAGTTGAATTGGAAGAAGGAATGTTGTTGTGGAAGTTTAAACGGTGAAGTTTTGACCAAAATTTGAATTTTTATGTAAATGGCTCCGGAACGAGTTATGGATGATGTCTGCAGCTTCATATGGTGATTTTGGGTTGAGGAGCGCGTCCGGAATGTATTTTCGAGGTCTGTGGTAGATTTAGGCTTGAATTGGCGAAAGTTAGATTTTCGGCGATTTCGGCCGATAGGTGAAATATTGATATCGAGCCCGGAATGGAATTTTGGAAGTGGTTGTAGGTTCGTAGTGTCATTTGTGACATGTGTGTCAAATTTGAGGTCATTCAGGCTTGTTTTGATGTGTTTCGGCATCGTTTGTAGATTTGGAAAGAATGTTTAGTTCTTAGGCTTGAATTCATGTCTGATCCTCGTTTTTGGTGTTATATGATGTGGTTTGAAGGCTCGACTAGGTTTGAATGAGGTTACGGGATTGGTTGGTTATTTTGGTTGAGGTCCCGGGGGCCTCGGGTGTGTTTCAGATGCTCAACGGGAAGGATTTTGGACTTAGGCTATTGCTGGTGTGAAACCTTCTGATCTTTCCGCACCTGCGGATAGGGGAACGCAGGTGCGAGTCTGCAGAAGTGGAAGAATGATCACAATTGCGGAAGGGGCTAGGCTGGAGAAGGACCGCAACTGCAGAGGATGGTTCGCACCTGCGGAGTCGCAGGTGCGGATTTTGGATCCTTAAGTGTTTGTGTGCAGGTGAGCACCTAGGGCCGCATGTGCGGGACCGCAGGTGCGGTCATCGGTGGGCAGAGAGTTT
Organism: Nicotiana knightiana; assembly: GCA_005239525.1. Lineage (NCBI taxonomy): Eukaryota > Viridiplantae > Streptophyta > Magnoliopsida > Solanales > Solanaceae > Nicotiana > Nicotiana knightiana. Next base: position 12,916 of record MDKJ01330709.1, read on the forward strand.
ATATTCGAGGGTTTGTTCATTTTTCACTATATTTTTTATTTTGAGCTCGGGAGAAGGCGATTCTTTGAAGGATTTTCAGAGGAATCTTGTGGGTAACGATTTTTTACTCGAATTTGGTTTTATTGCATTACTCTATTGTGGTTTTCCTCATTTAATCAAAGAATTTGAGAGTAAAAGTTTGGAAGTGGGAGAAAAGTTCCCCAATTGAAAATTCGAGATTTGAGTGAGATTTTGACGTCGGATTGATGATTCTTGTTCGAGTGTTCTCATAAATGAGTGGGTGCTCATAATTTGTAAAATTTATCCGATTTCGAGACATGGCCCGGGGTACTTTATGGGCGATTTTCCTAATTTTGCGTCTTAGCTTCGGATTTATTAGTTAAACTAGTTGCTTGTAGTATTATTTACACTATGCTATTGAATTTGATTAGATTTGGGCCATTTGGAGTCGGATACTCGTGGCAAGAACGTGATTTCAAGTTTGATTCGAGAGATTGAGGTAAGTATCTTGCCTAACCTTGTGTGGGAGAAATTACCCCTTAGGATTTGAGTCTTCTATGTTGATTGTAGTCCGTGTACGCGAGGTGACGAGTGTGTAGTCGGACTTATTTGTAGAAGGTTGACCTTTTAGGGTTCTTAGGTCCTTATATTCACATTGTATGAAGTTGATCTTGATACGCTTGAGTTCTTATCTGCTAGTTTCACCTATGCATGCTTTGATTAGAACTAATTGCTTTAGGATCCACCCTTACTGCCTACTTGACTCTGATTTGACTTAACCAAAGGTTTTACCCCTCTATCATCATGCTATATTTTTCATAAACTACCTATAATTAATTAAATTATTGAATATCCCTCATAATTTGCTCAACCTCATAAGGGGTTTAGATAACTTATATATTAGTCGACTTGTCCTTACTTGGAATTATTTGACTTGTCTTGTCTTCTTATTGTTGACTTGAATTTGTGGATTGTTGCTTGTTTTGTTTTTCCTTGATCAAGTTGTCCCCTTTACACTTAGTATTATGTTCCGTGTTTATTCCTTGTGAACGATGTTCTACTGTTTCTTTGTGAATCGAAGTTCTTGTATTGATTTATTTGCCGTATCTTGTGTCATTGTCATGGTTGCTTTGTATTTGATGTGGTGATGTACGAATATTATGCCGTGCTATAATTATTGTCATTGGTTGTTGCACTGCATATTTAAATTGGGGACTACAGACGTATCCTGGGAGATCCCCCATATACTGCATATTTACTTTGGGACTACAGACGTATTTCGGGAGATCCCCCTTTACTGCATATTTACTTTGGGACTACGGACGTATTCCGGGAGATATCCCATGTACTGCATATTTACTTTGGGACTACGGACGTATTCCGGGAGATCCCCCTGTACTGCATATTTACTTTGGGACTACGGACGTATTCCGGGAGATCCTCTGTATTGTGTGATAAATTCGGAACTACGGAACGGTATCCCGGTAGATTTTATCAAAGGAATTACGTTTGAAAGACAATTATTTAGAAAGTCCAATTTGAAAACAATTACATTGAAAAAAATGTTCATGTTAAACAAAACTATGTTGAAGGATATCCCTTTGGAAAAGAATATTTGAAAATGCTTATGTTAAATAAAACTATGTTGAAGGATATCCCTTTGGAAAAGAATATTTGAAAAATATTTATAACGAAGAAAACTATGTTTAAAGAACACTTTCTTTGGAGAAATATATTTGAAAAGCTTTTATCTTTTAGAAAACTATGTCTGAGAGACATCTCTTGGAAAAATTATATTTCAAAAGAATTTCCCTTTAAAAAGTATATTACCTTAAAGCTTTCAATATAGAAACTTGCGGGTGAAAGTTTACACTCGAAGATTTTGACTATTTTAATGGTATTTGTGGTTAAGGCCTGATGTGGAGACTAATGCAGTGTTGAGTTACTACTTGTCCTTATTGTGTTGTGATTTCCGAACTTGGGTTGTGTTCCCGTCCGTCCATTCTTTGTATTATTATGATGTTCCGTCGTTAAAAATTGTTGTATTTCCTTCCGCATTGTAGCTGTTATATTGTTAACTATATTGTGTGGCCATTAGATAGGTGTCATGCCCTGTCATTCCTATATTTATGCCAGTTAATTTGTTAGACCAGTGGGTATCTTGACTAGTCCTCGTCACTACTTCACCGAGTTTAGTCTTGATACTTACTGGGCACCACTGTGGTGTGCTCATTCTACACTTCTGCACATTTTTGTGTAGATCCAGGTATCGATCGTTAGTAGCTGTGCTGGTTCTTGCTGAGTAGACTCAAGGTAAACCTGTCGTCGCTTTCGCAGGCTTCAGGGTCACCTTCCTATTCTGTATTTACACTATTTTACTTACTTCCGAACAATTGTATTTAGAAGCTGTAGTAAACTTTATAGAGCTTATGACTTGTACTATTGTGTTTTGGAAATATACATTGTACAAAGGAATTCTTTACTTCAGAAAAATATTTGTTTTTTTTTTGTTTTTTTTTATTGTTGCTATTCCATGAGTATTAGGCTTACCTAGTCCTTAAGACTAGATTCCATCACGATATCCAACGGAGAAAAATTTAGGTCTTGACAATCTCGTTCTCTTTCTTCTTCCTCTTTTTCTTCTTATTATTATTTTTCTTCTTACTTCTGCAGTTCTCTATTGCAGGTGAATTGTAGCTTGGAATTATAGTCTTAGTTCAGGCATTATATTAGATTGTACTTCGAATTCTATAATCGTTCCTTTTGTATATCAGTAAAAATTTGATTTCTCTCAGTGACTTCAATGGGAGGGTTCAAGGGGAGGGTTCTACTATTATTATTTATGTTCACCTCCAATATAGTAAGCTCAATTGTTAATATAGTAATTATTAACTCATATAAGGGGCTTTAAAATATAAAAAAACATGCACAATGAGACCACTGTAATTATCTATGAATATCTAATGAATAGATTGGATAATGCATCAATGTAATTTCATGACTTGTTAAAACTGCTCCTAGTATATGCAAATGTTATGAATAGGGTAATTCAAAATCGAACCATAACCGATAAGCAAAGCATAAAATTGGCTTATTGACTTATTGGTATCAGGTTATTGGATTAACAGTTGGTGAACCAATTCGTTATTTTATAATTAACAGTTTATCGGTTCGTGGACAGATTGCTCAATTTCTATATCAAATAAACATTTCCCTTTCTTATTTTGCATAGACCGTGAGTGGTAGTCTATAGCCTTTACCTTCTTATTTTGATACAATTATTTATGGTAAGTACTTTAGAATCTTACAATTGTTCAAACAATTGTTTTATGTTCATTGTTCAGCCTTTATCTTTCGTGAATTCGGAATATGTATTATTATAGTACACGCATTTTATTTTTGTTGTTTATTTGATTTAATTGATAAATCGCCTGATAATTATTAATTCAGTATCAATTCACCCGATGTCTTATTGATTGATTAGCATATTACTGTATTTATAAGCCGATCCGCCCAACAAGCGGCCCTACTTATGAAGGGCATTTGGGTTGGCCGAATTATGGGCCTTTTCCTATTTCTCTTAGGATTCTTAGTCTTAATAATTTAAACATGATATTATTATCATATACATATTAGATGTGAGGCGAGTGTTTTACTTAATATGAAGCTTTTTCTTTGATTTATAATCCAATCTATATGTATATTAAAGCAAGAAAGTTTGCCTTCTCATTTAGTCAAGTGGAAAGTTATTGAAAAGTCAAGTGGCAACTTATTAACAAGACATTTGACAACTTATTTCAACCCAATTTTATTGCCTCTTTTCTAAAAAGTTTCCATTACTTAATATGTTTTCAACTATATATATATTATAAAATACTAAAAATTACAGAAGCACGTACAATCTTTGATAAGCTTCTTATCTTCACCTCTTTCAAAAAACGTTCTCAATTCCCACCATTGTTATATCACTTTGTCATGGAAGATGAGAAGAAATTCAGCAAAAAGAAACGGGGTATGTTACACAAAATCATAAACGGGTAACACCTCTTCATATCAGAATGTTTATTATCTAAAATTGAGAGATTTATACTTGGAAAAGATTCACAATTTCCCAGCAACTATTACATTTCATCATCTCCAACCAAAATCCAATTCGAGGTATGTTTAAGGAGATGACTTTCTCCTTAATTCTAGATATAAACCCTGAATTAGTTGCTTGGAATTCAAATTTCTATTTGCCCAAAATTCGAGACTGCGACAAACCAGACAACACCGTCTCCCTTGAATTAATTATTCAAGACGAAAAGGTGCATTCTTTTTTAGTTGCATTTATTTTTTCCCGTAATTTGACTACAATATACATCTTCTGATTTGCACTATGAATTCATTAGGTTATGCGTGTGTTTAATCAACGGCAATTTCAGTTTTTATGGTCCAGATGGAGATACCTCGAATTGTGAATGAAGCTAACTCTTCATCTGCAATTTTGGTAGAAAAGATTTTTGGTATACTTGAAATTATTTTGTAGTTTGTTCTAAAGAATTTTTTTTATGTGCGAGAAATTTTTTGCAGATCTTAAACTATAAAATATCTAAGATTATTGTCATATGAACAATAATTACAATAAAATCAACATTGTCTGTTATTTTGGAAAGACAAACATTCACATATTATGTTTTACACATTGGTGCTTGATTGCCAAATACCGAATGAAGCTAGAAATGTGGTGCATAAAGAAGTTTTCCATAATTTAGTTTGAGATAAATCTAGAGATGGAATCATCAGGTATTCACAATTTGCTTTTCCAATAAATATAAACAGATCTAATCCTGGTTGTTTATCTCAAAAGATCAACGGTCCAGGATCATTTTCCTTTTTTAATTACACCAAACGACCCCTAGCCCTAGTCATTTTTCCAACCTCGCCGCCACTGTTTCCCTCTTCCTCTCTTCTCTCCCAAATTCTCTCTAATCCTAGCCCGCCGTCACCGGAAACCCTTAAATCCATGAAGTTTCCCTTTGATTTTAGGCCTCAGCCGGCCTCCTATCTTCACTGGTTGTTCAATTTTGTTGTTGTTTGATGGAATCTCAAAGAGATTTAACTAGACTTGGTCTGAAACCTTTCATTTTTCTCGATGAACTTGCATGTGTTCATCTCCATGTTTGTGAGTGCTCTTATCTTCATGTTTATGGCTTAAATCTATGGTTCCAAACCGGATATTTTCTCACCTCTGTCATTTTTAAAACCCTAGTCTCTTACTATCCGAGCCGGTTCAGATCTCTATAGATCTGAGATGTTTTTGAGTTTAGCTTATATTTCTCTTCAAACATCTTCTATGTTTTTTCTTATTATTAACCGATTTTTTATTTTCTCTAAAGCTAGGGTTTCATCTTTAAGTATCTGCAAAAACTCTAAAAATGTTAAATGGTTAACTCTGGTTCTCCTTACTTGTTCGACTGATTTTCATGTCTATGTTCTAATCCCTAGAGTTTCTAATTACTTTACTACTTGTTCTGATATTTTCCCGTTATTCTTCGTCCTGTCAATTAACAGAGGATAACTGATTTTATTCGCCTAATTAGGATTCGAAATTATATTTTTCTGTTAAGATTGGTATTTCTCTGTGATCTTTACTTATTTTTCCTTATTCGTGACTCATAATTGGTACTACTTGCCTTAATTATGTTACTAGCCTAATTTATGAAATTTGATTGTTTTAACCAGCCCCTAAATGGTCTCTGATTTATTTGTTTACCTTATTAAACCCCTAACTTGGTTGTTAATTGATTCTCCCTAATTTAAGGGGTATTTTCCGGATTCTATTGAATTACTTGATTGAGTTTAGCCTCAATTAACTAGTTAATTTTATTCGCATACCTTATTTGTGAACTCTAAATCTTCCTTGTCTTATTTGTCTACTCTGTTGAATGTTATATAAACCCCCATTCTGATTTTTCAAAACACACGAACAAACATAGAAAGACACAGAAACACACACAAATTCTTGCTCTTACTTACACACTCTCAATTGTAGTTCTTTATGTTACTTCTATTTTCTACTCTGTCTAATTGGCTGAAAGCCAAGACTAGACTCTTGGATCCTATTTGCTTCACTTTCCTGTTTCTAGCTCCTAACTGGTATGCATCCACTTCTGTTATCATTCAATATGCTATGTAGTTATACATATGTTCTTCCTTCTTATTGCTCTTAATCAACATGACTATTTATGTTATCATGTCCTATTCAATATACGATGAAGTCAGTCTGCTATAGATATCAACATGCCTCTGTTTGCCCTATGTTTCTGTTAACTAACATGTCTTAACTCCTGTTAATTTGTCTTGTCCAATATGTTAGTATGGCTAATACACTTTAGCATATTCATGTTCGATCCATGACACTTGTTTACTTATTTTTCAACTAGCATGCTTAAATTCCTATCCTGTTTTATGTGTCGATAATTTACCTTAACATGTTCCTGGTTAATTCATGATTTCTGTATACTTCTTTCAAGGATAATGGTGCTCTAAAATCCTGCTACCCTTTCTGTATGACTGTCTGGTTAGTAACTTAACTTTAGCATGTTGTTCTCTGTTTAATACATGTCTATATGCTCACCTAGTAATAGTTAATGAACTAAGTCAATTCCAACCATGGGAAACCTTGTTTGACTTAATTATGACTCTGATATGTCTATGATTCATGTGTTCCTGGTGATTGTTTAACTACTGGAATTCATGTCTGAACTCAGTCTGCTAAATGTGGTTCTGTTTGTAGTTTTTAATCTTATAATCTGTTTCCATTCACTTCTAAAGAAACCAGACTATTTTTCTAAAACTATCTCCTACTCTTACATACTATTTTCAACTCCTACTCTTAGATATCTAAGGTCCTGCTCCCCATCCCCCCAATGTGAGCACTGCCTAGGAGTCCATGAGACTCCTCCGAACTCTGACACATTGGGGCTGACCTTCCAAACTTGTTTACAAAAATGTTTCTTTGAAAAGGTTCTAGTATGAGCATTGTCCGGGGTCCTTGAGGCCCTTGGGAACTTTGACACACCAGAAGCCCATTTTGGTGTATTATGAACTACTGGTGTACTCCAAATTTGATTGAAGGCCTGGCTTCCAGGTTGACTTTGGACCTTCCAAGGCTCCCTATAGCATAGTGATTTTCATTATGTAATTCATTTGTATTGTTCTGTAATAACAACCTCTGTAAAATAGATATGAGGGTTATTAGTGAAGCAGGGGAGGGATTTTTATATATCTTTGTTGGGTTCGGTAGAAATCATGCCTATAGGTTGTGTGATGATTCTTTATATGCATTCCACTAAAAACCATGTCTATAGGACTTATCCCGTTATTTGTAATCTTGAATTTTCACTTTGCATCCTAGAAATCCTGCTTCTAGTTAGTTTTATCAATTCTGCATCAAAGAACCATATTTTCAGAATCTCCATGTGTGCATTAGAAATCATGTTTCTAGGATCTTCTTGTTGAACTTGCTTGGCAACTAGTTAATCCGCCTACATATCATGCCTATAAGAAACGTGTGTGTAAATCAATTTTAATGCTTAGATATCATGCCTATAGGGAAACATACAAATCAGTTTCTGCATTTAGATATCACACTTATAACATGTTCCAGCACTTAGAAAGCATGCCTATAGGAGCTAAAAGATAAAATCTGCCTGTTAAAAAATCAGTAACTGCTTTACAACTTAGATACTATGTCTATAGGATTATGCCCGGTTATCACTTAGGCAAGCATGTAGGATAACTAAAATCATGGGTTTTAAAATTGTGGTTGCTTGTTGTTTGAAAACGCGCCCAAATTCAGAGTAAGTAACAGAACCAGTAGGCAAACTGATAGGTACTCACTGCCCCGCCTTAATAAAACTGTTATATATTTTGTTTATGCTCATTTAGATATTTTGCCTATAGGATCCTGAAATCATAAAAAATTGCTTGAATAGCGTGCATCTATTTGTCTATTTGTGGAGGTAAATATGAGGGCCCCTTAATTTATGCTTATGTGACAGTCCTACTTGATTTTTGTTTGTCGCTTAGTTTTCTCCTTTTAAGCAACATAGGTGAGTCTAGAACCACCTTAAATAGAGGTCCTAAACACCTCCAGGGCCATAGATAAGGGACAGGTAGTGCACGCATAAGGTACCTACTGGATGTTATTAGAATGCTTAGGTAATAATTGAAAACGGGAGGGTAACTGGGTAGTAAAGGAGATGATGACCTATGCGCTAATTCTACACGTAACACCTCAATTCGGGGAAGGTTACCGAATATTGCATGGAAGTGATCTTATAGGCTAATAAACTTAGGAACCCTTTAATTCCAGTTTTAAACTAATCTCTATCTGTTTAAACTGTTTTATTTTTCTTTAAAGACTAATTCTCTTAAATTGAGTTTGGTCGGGACCCACCGTTGTGGACCTCGAGGGGTGCCTAACACCTTCCCCTCAAGGTAATTTCGAGCCCTTACCAATTCCTAGTGATGTAAACTGGTTTATGAGTTATTTGTTTTAGGTGCCCTAACGCACCTTAATTCGTTAGGTGGTGACTCTTCAAATTCCATACCTTTTTCCAAAAGGAAACGAATTGTCCCAAAATGTCGAAACCCGAACTCCGCGAGGAAAAAAGGGGGCGCAACAGCATGATGACTCTGCTGAGGACAAATTAGGCTCTTACCATGACAAACTTGCTTTTGAAAATTAGTCTTAAGCATGCTTTATTATGATAATATGTGTGCACCCTTTCCCTTTCCCCTTTATGTGAATTTAATAAAATATTTTCAAGCATTTATGATTTCCTTTACTACATGATGCGTGGCTAGAATTCATGATTTAACACGTTATATGCCTTACATTTTATGTGCGTTAATGATAAAAATACACTTTTTATGTGCATAATGGATTTTATTTCATGTGTAGGTGAATTGGAGATGGAAGCCGAGCTAAAAGGATGCAAATACGTCAAAAAATACGCCCAAGAGTCGAAAAGGGAACACCCGGGCATTAGCCGGGCGTTTGGCCCCTAAAGCCAGGTTGACCCTGGCGTTAATGGGGCGTTTGGCCCCTAACGCCATGCCTGCCCTGGCTTTAAGGAGGCGTTTGGGTCCAAACGTCTGGGTCCCGAGGGCCGGTCAATTACGAGTTTTGAAGAGTTTAAGTGTTTCCCGGTTGGAATAAAAGTCTCCTACACGTTTAGGGTTTATCCCAAACATATAAATAGACCCAAAAACACAACTTGAAGGAGGAGGAAGCCATTTAAGAGAAGGAGGAAGCCATTGAAGAGAAGTAAAAACATCGATTTCTACAGCTTTTATTCATTACTTTGTAGTTGAATTATGCAAGTTATTTTGGATTTGATTCTTATG
>ML411358.1:0-35187 GCA_005239525.1 Nicotiana knightiana
GGGTTCGCGGTTAGGATATGAATATAACTATTCGCCTTGCTTGGTTACTATACAAAAATTATTAATGCGTTCTTGTTAATCCTAATTCCATAGGAATATAGGCGTTAAATTAGCTTGAATAGGCGAGTAGTACTTTGGGAGAAGGCTACAAGCAATATTAACCCTGTCAACCAATAAACCAGATAAATTAATTAGACGATTTAGGTGGAAAACTTAACGGGATTGTTAGCTAACCCATTGCTCTAGAATATTTTCTCTCATTGAATTCATCTTTAAGATTTTAGACTTGTTTCCTTTAATTTCATAGTTTGCTACTCTAGATTAGTTGTAGTTAATTAATAACACTTTAAAAAATTACTTGAATAGATTAATTGTCTTAGTTTAATTTAGTTGATAGTTAATCATAAGTCGCTGTGAGTATGATATCTGGACTACAATCCTATATTACTTGTCGACCACGTATACTTGCATGTGCTTTTGGTGTTTGAAAATTAACCAAAACATGTACTGATCATAACCAATTCTCTCTCCAAACATAGACTTAACTAAGAAAGTATTTTTTCTTCACTGAGAAATTAAGTGATGAGTTGTGTGAAGCTGAAAAAGATCTTCTAGGCCAAATTGAGGAGCTAAAATGAGAATACCAATCATTAGACCATGTTCTTGTTGATTATGCCGAGGTTGAGGGAGTATATAGTATTGAGGATGTCAAAAATAATGAAGTTGGATAGTATTGGACCTCACTCTAAACACCTTTCAACATTGTGTTTAGTTGGTGACACGAGAATTGATCCATTCGAGCATATAGATAAGTCAATGGATGAAGAACAAGGTGCATATATTCTAAAATTTGTGATGCCAAGGAGACAAAATGACATCCCTCACTTAAGGGTCAAGAAGTGCAAGATGCGATATCTATTTCTTGGTTCCTTTATTTTCACACCATTGCCCCAGGAACGTGACAGAAAAATTGATGTAAAATTGGGGGCACAATTCATATCCTCAAAGTGGAAGGAAAAGTGGTGAAAGTGACGACGTCGTGCCGCGACGTTAAATTAAGCGCTTGTTGGGAGGCAACCCAATTTTCTTTTTTCTTTTTCTTTTTGTTTTCTTATTGTGTTATTTATGTAGTTACTTTTGTATTCTGTAGGAGTAGGAGCATGGAGTCAAAGCCAATAGACGAGTGCAAAAGCGAGCAGGTGGTTGAAACTAGGTGTGAGGTACCCACACAAAGAATCATAGCTGGGAGAAGTTTGAGTATCCTGTGAGCTACTAATGCTTCGAACTTTAGCCTACTAGAGAGTCTCTTTTACCTTCTTGTTATTTATAGTGTGCATTGAGGACATTGCACAATTTTAAGTGTGGGCTGAGGAGATTTTCTGGGTGATTTTCTGTGCTATATTAGCTTAGTTGTAGTACTCGTTCTTAATGTAGTAGTTTTTGTTAAAAATAAAAATAAAAAATAGAAAAAGAAAAAAATTCAGAAAATTGGGACTTTTCCTGTAACGACCCAGTGCGTCGTTTTGAGAGTTAGCGCCCCGATCCCCTAATAACTGCTTTCCCCATGTCTATTTCTGCTTTTGGGACTTGTCGGAACGTTGAATGGTGAAATTCGGAGAGTTTTTGGACACATAGTCCTTATATGGGAGTTTAAGCTTTAGAAATCGGACCGTAGTTGGAACTATGTGAGGAAGGGGCCAAAATGGGATTCCGTCGACTCCGTTAGCTCCGTTGGGTGATTTCGGAGTTAGGAGCGTGTCCGGAATGTGTTTTCGAGGTATGTACTAAATTTAGGCTTGAATTGGCGAAAGTTAGAATTTCGGCGATTTCGGCCGATAGGTGAAAATTTTGAAATCGGGCTCGGAATAGAATTCCGAGAGTGTTTGTAGGCCCGTTGTGTCATTTGTGACATGTGTGTAAGATTTGAGGTCATTCGGACTAATTTTGATGTGTTTCGGCATCAGTTGTAGATTTTGGAAATTTCATAAGTTCTTAGGCTTGAATCCATGTATAATTGGTGATTTTGGTGTTATGTGATGTATTTTGGAGGCTCGACTAAGCTTGGATAAGGTATTAGGACTGGTTGGTAAGTTTGGTTGAGGTCCCGGGGGCCTCGGGGATGTTTCGGATGCTCAACGGGTGATTTTTTTTGGAACTTGGTAACAACTGAACCATGGCTGGTTCTGGTGTCTCGCACCTGTGATGGATTTTCCGCAGGTGCAGACACGCAGGTGCGGAAGAGGGGCTCGCATGTGCGGGCTTGGTCAAGTCAACCAGTTCTCGCAGGTGCGGTTGGGTTTCCGCAGGTGCGCGGAGCCGCAGATGCGGCCCCAGGCCTTTTAATGGGTTTTCGCACCTGCGATGGATTTTCCGTAGGTGCAGGACCACAGGTGCGATCCAAGGGGCGCAGGTGCGAAAATCGCTGGGCAGTTTATATGAAATTCTAGGGCTTGAAATTCATATCTTCTAAAAATAATTTGGAGCTCGGGTGTAGGCGATTTGGAGTGGGTTTTGAGGAAAGGCTTCATAGGTAACAATTTCTAACCTTATTTCCTTTGTATATCATTAATCTATAGCAATTTCTTCCATGCAATCAAGGAATTTAGGTGAAAAATCATGCAAATGGAAAGAAGTTTCCCCAATTAGAAATCCGAGAATTTAATAGGATTTTAACATCGATTTTCGATGATTCTTGTTCGAGTGAGTTAGTGAGTGAATGTGTGTTCTAAATTTGTAACTTTCACTCGATTCCGAGACATGGGCCCGGGGGACTTTTTGGGCGATTTTCCTAATTTCGAGTATTAGCCTCGAATTTGTTAGCTATTTTGATTCCTTAAAGTGATATTTACATTATGCAATGAAATTGAATAGATTTTGGCAATTCAGAGTCGGATACTCGTGGCAAGAGCGTGGTTTTGAGTTGAGTAGCGCAGTCGAGGTAAGTGGCTTTCCTAACTCTATGTTGGGGACTTCCCCTTAGGCTATTTTAATACTGTTTTATGTTGTTTGGACTCCGTGTACGTGAGGTGACGAGTACGTACACGGGCCATTGTTGCTAAAACTCCATTTCCCCTCCATGGCTTAAATCATTTCATTCCTATTTCACCGTCTCATGTATTGACTATGTAGTTTAGATTAGGAAGTAGTATGCCTACCTGTTTTACTTGAACTTCCCCTAGTTGTTACTATGTGTACCATGTTTATGTAGTTTTATCCATATTTTTTCCTGTGATTTTCCTGAACTGTCTTAAATAAAAATTGTATCCGGTATTTTACTGCATTACATATTTAAATTGGAACTACGGACGAGATTCCGGGAGATTTCCCCTTGTACTACATTGCATATTTAAACTGGGACTACGGACGAGATTCTGGGAGCTTTCCCCCTGTACTGCATTGCATATATCAACTGGGACTACGGACGAGATTCCGGGAGCTTTCCCCCTGTACTGTATAGCATATTTAAATTGGGTCTACAAACGAGATTCCGGGAGCTTTCCCCCTGTACTGCATAGCATATTTAAATTGGGACGACAGACGAGATTTCGGGAGCTTTCCCCCTGGACTGCATTGCATATTTCAATAGGGACTACAGACGAGATTCATGGAGCTTCCCCCCTGTACTGCATTGCATACTTGTTACTGTGATATATGCTGTGCTGAGTCGAGGGCTCCCTGTTATTATTTTCTTTTAGCTCATTGTTCCTACTGATTTGTCTTAGCTTATTATATCTCTCTGTTCAAATTTTAAACTTTTTTACTATAAGAATCCAGTAGAGCCTTAACCTGACCTCGTCACTACTCGACTAAGGTTAGGCTTGGCACATACTGGGTACCAATTTGTGGTGTACCCATGTCCTTTCCTGCACATGTTTTTTCGTGTGCAGATCCAGGTACCAACGCTCAGTTTCGTGGCTAGGGGTCTGAGCAGCAGCTTCTAGGAGACTAAAAGGTAATTCTGCCGCGTCCGCAGAGTCCTTTGAGTCACCTTCCACTCTAGATTTAGATAGATTTTTCATGTAAATTCCCTCACGTTGTATAGAGCTATTTTGAGACAGATCTTGTGACTAAAGTGATATTCCGGGGGAAATTGTGTTTTGTACACGCCAAGTGGCGATGTTTCATTTGTAGATTTACTTATTTTCTGTCTTTATTTTGTTGCTTCTATTTTATATTTGTTCTGCAATTAGGCTTACCTAGTCGTAGAGACTAGGTGCCATCAAGATATCTTTCGGAGGGTAAATCGGGTCGTGACAAGTTGGTATCAGAGCGTCTAGGTTCATAGGAGTCACAAGTCACAAGCCGATTTATTAGAGTCTCGCGGACCGGTGCGGAGACGTTCGTATCTATCTTCGGGAGGCTATGTAACTGTTAAGAACAATCATATTTCTTTGATTTCCTTGTCGTGCGAGTTATTGACATCAAAAATTCTAAAATTCTATTCTACTCTTTCCCACAGATGGTGAGGACCCGTACTGGGAGGACTGACGACCAGGTACCCGAGCCCCCTGCCAGAGCCGCCAGAGGTTGGGGCCGGGGCAGAGGACGACCACGCAGTGCAGCCCGAGCACCGGCAAGAGCAGCGACAGGGGAGCCTATGGCAGCCCCAGCTGGAGAGCCGGCACATGAGGTCCCTATTGTTGCTCCAGCCTTGCAGGAGACTTTAGCTCAGTTCATGAGCATGTTCAGTAATCTAGCTCAGGCTGGACTACTTCCGATAGCTCCGTCTACATCTCAAGTCGGGGGAGGGGCACAGACTCCCGCAGCCCGCACTCCTGAGCAGAAGGGGCAGGTTGATCAGGCCCTGGAGTATATTCCTACGCCCCCAGCGGCTCCAGTTTAGCATGATGCTAGGGCAACGACTTCTGAGGCCGAGCAACTCAGACTTGAGAGGTACAAGAAGTACTGCCCACCTACTTTTAGCGGACTAGATTCAGATGACGCTCTGGGATTTCTTGAGGAGTGTCATCGTATTCTCTGCACTATGGGCATTGTGGAGACCATTGGGGTTTCTTTCACCGCTTTCCAGCTGATGGGAGAGGCATACCAGTGGTGGAGGGCCTATGAGCTGAGTAGTCCGGACGAGGCAGCCTCACTCACTTGGACTCAGTTTTCAGAGATGTTTTTGCGAGAGTATGTCCCTCAGAGCCTCAGGGATACTTGGCGCACGGAGTTCGAGCAGTTGCGCCAGGGTACTATGACTGTGTCGGAGTATGCAGTCTGTTTCAGTGAGTTAGCTCAGCATGCACCAACCTTGGTTGCCATAGTTAGAGAGCGGGTTTGCCGCTTTATTGAGGGACTCCATCCTAGTATTCAGACCAGTATGGACAGAGAGTTGGAGATGGATATCCCTTACCAGTAGGCAATGAGTATTGCCAGGAGAGTAGAGGGCATGTTTGCCCGGGACAGAGAATAGAGGGAGGCCAAGAGGTCTCGAGAGACTGGCCATTTTTCAGTAGCTCGTGCACCAGCAGCACGTCACGGTAAGGTATTTGTGGGTCACCCTGTTCATTCAGCCCTTCTAGCAACCAACGGTATTCCAGCTCCTCCTAGACCTCAGGAGTTCTATTATGCATCGCCAGTATCTAGTGTGCCTCCAGTTTGAGGTTCTATTTCCGGCCAGCCCAGCAGGCCAGCTCCTATTCAGTCTCAGCCGCAACGTCCTCTGAGGGGTTGTTTTGAGTGTGACTCGTCACTTGATTAGATATTTCCCCAAGTCCAGGAGGGGTGCACCTCCATAGTCTTATCAGCCTCCACGTGCTCCGCCGGGTCCTCCGGCTATTCTTCCAGCCCCAGCTGCCACTCCACTCCCTCAGCCAGCTCGAGGTGGGGGTCGGGGAGGTAGAGGTCGCCCTAGAGAGGGAGGACAGGCCAGGTACTATGCCCTTCCACCCCGTTCCGAGGCTGTTGCTTCAGACTCAGTCATCACAGGTATTGACCCTGTTTTCCATAGGGATGCATCAGTGATATTTGATCCAGACTCTACGTATTCATATGTGTCCTCTTATTTTGCTCCAAATTTGGGGATATCTCGGGATTCTTTGAGTTCCCCTGTTTATGTATCTACTCATGTGGGAGACTCTCTAGTTGTGGACCGCGTATATCGGTCGTGTTTGATTTCTCTTAGTGGTTTTGAGACCAGGGCTGATTTATTATTACTCAGCATGGTATATTTCGATGTTATCCTGGGCATGGACTGGTTGTCGTCCCATTATACTATTCTTGATTGTCACGCTAAGACCGTGACGCTGGCTATGCCAGGCTTGCCGAGATTTGAGTGGAGAGGTACCTTAGAGTATACTCCCCGCAGGGCCATTTCATTTCTTTAGGCTCAGCGGATGGTTGATAAGGGGTGTGATGCGTACTTGGCCTATGTGAGAGATGTCAGTGTTGATACCCCTCCAGTTGAGTCAGTTCCAGTAGTGAGGGACTTTCCTGATGTATTCCCAGCTGATCTTTCAGGTATGCCGCCTGATAGAGATATTGACTTCGACATTGATTTGTTACTGGGCACTTAGCCCATTTCTATCCCTCCTTACCGTATGGCTCTTCCTGAGTTGAAGGAGTTGAAGGAGCAGTTACAAGAGTTGCTTGATAAGGGTTTCATCAGACCAAGTGTATCACCTTGGGGTGCTCTAGTATTATTTGTGAAGAAAAAGGATGGTTCTATGCGTATGTGTATTGATTATCGGCAGTTGAACAAGGCCACCATGAAGAAAAGGTATCTTTTGCCTCGCATTGATGATTTATTCGACCAGCTACAGGGTTCCAGGGTATTCTCCAAGATTGACTTGCATTCTGGCTATCATCAGTTGAAGATTCGGGAGCCGAATATCCCGAAGACTGCCTTCAGGACCAGTTATAGCCACTATGAGTTTCTTGTTATGTCATTTGGGCTGTCCAATGCCCCAGTAGCTTTTATGCATTTGATGCACAGTGTGTTCCGACCTTATATTGATTACTTCGCCATTATGTTTATTGACGACATCTTCGTGTATTCCCGATCATGGGAAGATAATGAGCAACATTTGAGGACTGTGCTGCAGACTTTGAGGGAGAAGAGATTATATGCTATATTCTCTAAATGTGAGTTCTGGCTTGACTCAGTCGCATTCTTGGGCCACATAGTGTCTTGGGATGGGATCAAGTTAGATCCGAAGAAGGTGGAGGCGGTGCAGAGTTGGCCTAGACCATCATCAGCTACGGAGATCCGCAGTTTCCTTGGTTTGGCTGGGTAATATCGCCATTTTTTGGAGAGATTTTCATCCATTGCAGAACCGATGACCAGGTTGACTCAAAAGGGTGCTCCGTTCAGGTGGACTGAGGAGTGTGAGGAGAGATTTCAGAAGCTCAAGACAACTCTGACTTCAGCTCCAATATTGGTATTGCCTTCGGGTTCAGGGTCCCATACCGTCTACTCTGATGCTTCGAGGATTGGCCTCGGAGGTGTTGATGCAGGACTGTAGGGTGATTGCCTACACGTCCAGACAATTGAAGGTTCATGAGAAGAACTATCCAGTTCATGATCTCGAGTTGGCAGCGATTGTTCACGCCCTGAAGAGATGGCGTCATTATCTATACGGTGTTCCCTGTGAGATTTTCACTGATCACCGGAGTTTTCAGCACATATTCAAGCAGAAGGACCTCAATTTGTGCCAGCGGAGATGGTTGGAGTTGCTAAAGGACTATGACATCACTATATTATACCACCCGGGGAAGGCCAATGTGGTGGCCGATGCCTTGAGTCGCCGGGCAGAGAGTTTGGGAGGTTTGGCATATCTTCCGGCTGTTGAGATGCCCTTAGCCTTAGATATTCAGTCCTTAGCCAGTCAGTTCGTGAGATTGAATCTTTCAGAGCCTTGCCGGGTTTTAGCTTGTGTGGTGGCTCGGTCTTCTCTTTATGACCGCATTCGGGAGCGCCAGTATGATGATCCCCACCTTCTGGTTCTTCAGGACAGGGTTCGGCGAGGTGATGCCAGGGATGTGACGATAGGAGATGATGGTGTGATGAGAATGCAGGGTCGGATCTGTGTGCCCAATGTGGATGGGCTTCGAGAGTTGATTCTTGAGGAGACCCATAGCTCGCGGTATTCCATTCATCCGGGTACCGCGAAGATGTACCTTGATCTGAGACAGCATTATTGGTGGAGAAGGATGAAGATGGATATAGTGGAGTTTGTGGCCAAGTGTCTAAACTGTCTCAACTGTCAGCAAGTTAAGTATGAGCATCAGAGACCGGGAGGGTTACTTCAACAAATTGAGCTTCCAGATTAGAAGTGGGAGCGGATCACCATGGACTTCGTAGTTGGACTTCCTCGGACTTTGAAGAAGTTCGATGCTATTTGGGTGATTGTGGATCGTCTGACCAAGTCAGCCCATTTCATTCCGGTGTTGACTACATACTCCTCCGAGAGGTTGGCAGAGATTTATGTCAGGGAGATTGTTCGTCTCCATGGTATTCCAGTATCTATCATTTCAGACAGAGGTACACAATTTACTTCACGGTTCTGGAGAGCCGTTAAGCAGGAGCTAGGCACCAGGGTAGAGTTGAGTACAACCTTTCACCCTTAGACGGACGGGAAGTGCGAGCGCACGATTCAGATTCTTGAGGATATGCCCATGCCTGTGTGATGGATTTTGGAGGGTCATAGGACCGATACTTTCCACTTGCAGAGTTTGCTTATGATAACAGCTACCAGTCCAGCATTCAGATGACGCCGTATGAGGCTTTGTATGGTAGATGGTGCCGGTCCCCAGTGGGATGGTTTGGGCCGGGCGAGGCCCGATTGTTGGGTACATATTTGGTCCAGGACGCCCTGGACAAGGTGAAGGTGATTCACGAGAGACTTCTCGCAGCTCAGTCTAGGCAGAAGAGTTATGCGAACCAGAAGGTTCGTGATTTGGCAGTTATGGCTTGTGATCGGGTTTTGCTTCGGGTATCGCCTATGAAGGGCGTCATGAGGTTCGGGAAGAAGGGTAAGCTGAGTTCGAGATTTATTGGACCTTTTGAAGTGTTGCGACGTGTTGGGGAGGTTGCTTATGAGCTAGCCCTGCCTCCCAACCTAGTAGGAGTTCATCCACTATTCCATATCTCCATGCTCCGGAAGTATCACGGTGACCCGACTCATGTTTTGGATTTCAGTTCAGTCTAGTTGGACAAGGATTTATCATATGTTGAGGATCCAGTAGCTATATTGGATAGATAGGTCAGAAAGCTTAGGTCAAAGGATATTGCGTCAGTAAAGGTTCAGTGGAGGGGTCAGTCCATCGAGGAGGCGACTTGAGAGACCGAGCAGGATATGCGTAGTCAGTACCCTCATCTTCTCACAGTTTCAGGTATGTCTCTATACTCGTTCGAGGACGAACAATTTTCTTAAGAGGGGGAGAATGTAATGACCCGGTAGGTCGTTTTGAGAGTTAGCGCCCCGATCCCCTAATAACTGCTTTCCCCATGTCTATTTCTTCTTTAGGGACTTGTCGGAATGTTAAATGGTGAAATTCGGAGATTTTTGGACACATAGTCCTTATATGTGAGTTTAAGCTTTAGAAATCGGATCGTAGTTGGAGCTGTGTGAAGATGGGGACGGAATGGGATTTCGTTGACTCCGTTGGGGGATTTTAGAGTTAGGAGCATGTCCGGAATGTGTTTTCGAGGTCCGTGGTAGATTTAGGCTTGAATTGTCGAAAGTTAGAATATCAACGATTTCGGCCGATAGGTGAAATTTTGATATCGGGCTCGGAATAGAAGTCTGAGAGTGGCTGTAGGTCCGTCGTGTCATTTGTGACCTGTTTGTAAAATTTGAGGTCATTCGGACTAGTTTTGATGTGTTTCTGCATCGGTTGTAGATTTTAGAAATTTCATCAGTTCTTAGGCTTGAATCCATATATAATTGGTGATTTTGGTGTTATGTGATGTGTTTTGGAGGCTCGACTAAGCTTGGATAAGGTATTAGGACTGGTTGGTAAGTTTGGTTGAGGTCCCGGGGTCTCGGGGATGTTTCGGATGCTTAACGAGTGATTTTTTTAGGAACTTGGTAACAGCTGAACCATGGCTGGTTCTGGTGTCTCGCACCTGCGATGGATTTTCCGTAGGTGCGGACACGCAGGTGCGGAAGAGGGGCTCACAGGTGCGGGCTTGGTCAAGTCAACCAGTTCTCGCAGGTGCGGTTGAGTTTCCGCGGGTGCGGAGTCGCAGATGCGGCCCCAGGCCTTTTAGTGAGTTTTCGCACCTGGGATGGATTTTTCGCAGGCGCGGGACCACAAATGCGGTCCAAGAGGCGCATGTGCGGAAATCACTGGGCAGTTTATATGAAATTCGAGGGCTTGAAATTCATATCTTCTAAAAATAATTTGGAGCTCGGGTGTAGGCGATTTGGAGTGGGTTTTGAGGAAAGGCTTCATAGGTAACAATTTCTAACCTTATTTCCTTTGTATATCATTAATCTATAGCAATTTCTTCTATGCAATCATGGAATTTAGGTGAAAAATCATGCAAATGGGAAGAAGTTTCCCCAATTAGAAATCCGAGAATTTAATAGGATTTTGGCGTCGGTTTTCGATGATTCTTGTTCGAGTGAGTTCGTGAGTGAATGTGTGTTCTAAATTTCTAACTTTCACTCGTTTCCGAGACGTGGGCCCGGGGGACTTTTTGGGCGAATTTCCTAATTTCGCGTATTAGCCTCGAACTTGTTAGCTATTTTGATTCCTTAAAGTGATATTTACATTATGCAATCGAATTGAATAGATTTGGGCCATTCGGAGTCGGATACTCATGGCAAGAGTGTGGTTTTGAGTTGAGTAACGCAGTCGAGGTAAGTGGCTTTCCTAACTCTGTGTTGAGGACTTCCCCTTAGGCTATTTTAATACTGTTTTATGTTGTTTGGGCGCCGTGTACGTGAGGTGAAACGTACGTAAACGGGCCATTATTGCTAAAATTCCATTTTTCCCTCCATGACTTAAATCATTTCATTCCTATTTCACTGTCTCATGTATTGACTATGTAGTTTAGATTAGGAAGTAGCATGCCTACCTGTTTTACTTGAACTTCCCCTAGTTGTTACTCTATGTACCATGTTTATATAGTTTTATCCATATTTTTGCCTGTAATTTTCCTGAACTATTTTAAATAAAAATTGTATCCGGTATTTGTACTGCATTGCATATTTAAATTGGGACTACAGACGAGATTTCAGAAGCTTTCCCCTGTACTGCATTGCATATTTAAATTGGGATTATAGACGAGATTCCGGGAGCTTTCCCCCTGTACTGCGTAGCATATTTAAATTGGGACTACATACGAGATTCCGAGAGCTTTCCCCTGTACTGCATTGCATATTTAAATTGGGACTACAGACGAGATTCCAGGAGCTTTTCCCCTGTACTGCATTACATACTTGTTACTGTGATATATGATGTGCTGAGCCGAGGGCTCCCTGTTATTATTTTCTTTTAGCTCATTGTTCCTACTGATTTTCCTTAGCTTATTATATCTCTCTGTTCAAATTTTAAACTATTTTACTATAAGAATCCAGTAGAGCCTTAACCTGACCTCGTCACTACTCGACTGGGGTTAGGCTTGACACTTACTGGGTACCAATTTGTGGTGTAATCATGCCCTTTCCTGCACATATTTTTTTGTATGCAGATCCATGTACCAGCGCTCAGTTTCGTGGCTAGGGGTCCGAGCAGCATCTTCTAGGAGACCGAAAGGTAATTCTGCCGCGTCCGCAGAGTCCTTCTAGTCACCTTCCACTCCATATTTAGATAGATTTTTCATGTAAATTCCCTCACGTTGTATAGAGCTATTTTCAGACAGAGCTTGTACTAAAGTGATATTCTGGGTTTTTGGGAAATTGTGTTTTGTAAGCGCCAAGTGGCGATGTTTCATTTGTAGATTTACTTATTTTCTGTCTTTATTTCATTGCTTCTATTTTATATCTGTTCTGCAATTAGGCTTACCTAGTCGTAGAGACTAGGTGCCATCACTTTGCTTTTCGGAGGGTAAATCGGGTCGTGACATTTTCTGATGATGGATTTTGTGGACACCTTTCTTGAGGGATTAAAGTCTAATGAAAAAGAAAATCAAAAATATTTTATTGTTTAGTTAGATAATAATCCCCCTTGATTTTTCCTGTTACATCGGTTCTTTTTCAAGGGTTGTAACTTGAACTGGGTAAATTTTTTTATTTTTTAAGATTAAATTATTATTTTTATTTATTTTAGGAGTAGAAAAAGAGGGAGAAGAAAACTTTTGTTACTTGTTTGATACTAGTATATTTAGGCCTGAGCTTGAGTAGTACTTTTCTCTGAGTGCTTGAATAATGAATAAAATAGCACTCTTTCTGAACCTAAGCTCAGAATTGTGATTCTATATATAGATTATTCTTATTTTGTTGTTCGCTATGATCCTGTCTGTCTTAGAGTAAAATTGATCCACTTTGATTGATACTTGTGCCATGTGTGGTGAGGATTTATTACACATATTCCATGTTTTGTCTAGAACTTGCCCTGCATGTTACTGAAGCGAAATAAAAGTGTTGCTCTGTTTAGAAGATGATACTAGGCTTTCTTTGATATGTCTTGTGAATTTTATCCTTTTCAGATATTGTACCACTAGTTAGCCCGTTGAGCCTGTAGCCTTTTGTTTGGAAGTCATTTTTTTGCCTTGATCCTTTTGTTGAATCCCTAGTTTTCTTATCCTGCTTTCTTGAGCACTGTTGCTTATACTATGATATTAATTGATAAATTTGAAGAAATAGATGATTAAGTAAAAAATGATGACCAATGATAGCTACAAAGTGATGAAAAGGCCCTCGTGAAAAGAATGTGACATGAAAAAAAAAGAATAAAAAGAAAAAAAAGTTTTTTGAAAAAAGAAAAAGAAATGTTCTTGATATGAGGGAAATACATGTGAAATAATTGATGAATAAAGGGATGAAAAATAAAATGAAGGGTAGAAAATAACGGGTGATGAAGTCTAAAAAATGCAAAGTGCTTAGGGAAGTATAAGCCACTATTATATAGTTCTCCTACCCGTCCTCTAAACAACATTACAACCCGTTAAACTCGTATTTGATTCTATTCGAGCACATTTAATTAGTAGAAATGTACATAATGGGCAAGCTTATGGTTTTTTGTGCATACCTATGAATTCGTTTGTGAGTGCGAGAGTTGTTCTTTGATGCTAAGTCCTTAAATTATATTCATTCTTTGATTTGAGTGTATGGACTATTTATTCTTGCGAGGTAACTGGTTTCATGATAGATAAGTGATTTTATTAGCTTCTCTGATAAAGTAGGTGAGCCAGCTTGAATTTGGTAAATTTGAGTCCCTCTTTGAGGTTAGAAGTTTTTTGTTGTTTGTGACTTGTATATTTTGCACGATGATTAGGAAGTCCATATCTGATGGTTTGAGTTGCTATGGGGCCTAATTGTTAGTATCAACCGAGGTGGTGGTGTTTCTAAGCTTGATTTATTGAGAATAGTTTTAATACTTACTCGAGGACGAGCAACAGTCTAAGTGTGGGGTGTTGATATTCGGTCAAAAATGCATATATTTTCCCATTGTTACCTCATGTTCTAGTACTTTTAATAGTCTTTTGAGTGTTAATTATATTACTTTGTGCTTAATATTATATTTTAACTATGTAGGAATAAAGCAGTATAAAGATGAAGAGATTTAGAGCAAAATTAAATAAAACGCGAAAGAAATTTTTTTTAAACGGAATGAGACAAAAAGGGGACACCCTTTGAGTTTTGTCTCCCCGAGTGGAAACAACAAAAGAGAAAATTCATAATTCAAAAGAAAGATTGAAGAATTGCCGTAAAAACGCACTGGATTCGGTGCTAAGGCTAGCGCCTCGCACTGGTCTGGTCGTTGCGTGTGCGGATTTTCCTATTTTATCCGGGATAATGTTATTTCAGTCTTACACGACGCCAACTCGTATAAAAAGGGTTTCTAAATCTAATTTGGAAGAGATCTAACATACTTTGAAGGAGAATTCACGTGGGGGGAACACACACCATGCTTTGGGGAGGCTTCTAACTAGTTTTTCTTCTCTTCTCTTCTTTTAATCTCATAGTTTATTTGTTCTAGAGTTTTGGATGTTACATGAACGTTGTAGTTGAAGCTTGGATTATTCTTATTATTTTATCATATTGGTTTATTTAGCGGTTAGGATAGAAATATACCTAATCCCCTTGCTTGGTTACTATACAGGAATTGTTAACGCATTCTTGTTAATCCTACTTCCATAGGAATATAAGCGTTAGATTAGCTTGAATAGGTGAGTAGTACTCTGGGAGAAGGCTACGAGCAATATTAACCATGTCAATCAATAAACCAAATAAATTAATTAGACGATTTAGGTGAAAAAATCAACGGGATTGTTCGCTAACCCATAGCTCTAGATTAGTTATAGTTAATTAATCACACTTTAGAAAATTACTTGAATAGTTGTCTTAGTTTAATTTAGTTGATAGTTAATCACAAGTCCCTGTGAGTATAATATCTGGACTATAATCCTATATTACTTGTCGATCACGTATACTTGCGTGTGCTTTTGGTATTTGAAAAATAACCAAAACATGTACTGATCATAACCAATTCTCTCTCCAAACTTAGACTTAACTAAGAAAGGATTTTTTCTTCACTGAGAAATTAAAGTCAGGTGAAGGCTAAGGCATCTAATTGTCAGCTGATTCTTTTTAGCTATTCAAATATGTTTACAGATGTAGTGGACACAAGTTTTGTCGCCAAAAAAAGGTCAGCTCTCGAAGAACAAGAGATGATTACATTCAAAATCACAAAGAGCAGTGAGTTAAATAAACATTGTCATATATCTTTTCTAGTGTAAGCTGCATGCCAATTGCCAATTGCCATTTGAACATTTTCTTTTTTACAATTTGGAGAAGTAAATATAAGAAGAAGAAACATGGTATATCCTAGAAATTAGAAAGAAGATTGACCAATGATGATATATCTTAAATTCTGTTCTATGCCCTTATAGCGAGACACAGGCATCAAAAATTAACAAAATACATGTGTAGTTTTTAGGATTCTGAAGTATACAAAAATGGCGAATTTAAAATTTAAAAGAATACGACCTACCGCTAGTACAGAGATTGAATAGAGGTGTATGTTTAGTCGGTTCAATCCATTTGATCCGATTCAATTTACAATTTTCTGGTTTCATAAATAAACCATGTTTAATTATTACTGAACGGGAATAAGTATCACTAATCTGAAATTTTTATCTTCATAATTTGATATAACTAATATAAATATTTAATGATGATCTTAATTTTTATATAACTTTATTCTCACAGTTTAAACTTAAAAGTAAAATAAAATAAAAAATAAAACCCATGACAATATATGTCCTGAAGATACACGTTAATCTAAACATATTAGATAGCGTGTAAAACGTAAACCGAGAGCTTACTTGTTCTTCGTGAAGCGGAAGCGAAAACGGATGAATCGCGGCTGGAATTACTGGTCGGCGGTGGTTGTCACGGTATGTTGGATCATCCCCCAATTCCACAGTCTAAACCTAGTTCAAGTGAGAGAGGAAGAAAGAGTGCAAGAAAAATACTGCTAAGCCTCTTTTTTTAATGTACACACTAAGTGTACTTATATAGGAAATATTTAGGGTTAACTAATAACTCTATTGGGCTTTAGAGCACCCCTTATGGGTGGACCCAATATTTCCTACATCTCCCACTCACGCATAATGGGAGTGCTCATCTAGCCTGAGAAATTTCTCAGTTCATCTCCTCAATCATTCATACAGGGATGTAGATCGTGCGACCAGCATACTGTGAGAGCTAAGTGTTATACATCTGTTAGAAGTATATAGCCTCTCGACGAGCACAAACCTGCAAGTAGATCATAAAGTATGCAGTACCCTAGATCATATAAATCACATTTGATATACTCTCAAAATCTCATATATCATTATTTCTTGTATTCACAATCATAACTCATAAGTTATAATTGGTGCACCAGTGAATACAAATAAATGAGATTCCATCAATGATCTTCCTCTTCTCACGATTCCCTTAACATTAGTATGACTGCTTTTCTAGATATGCTCCGCTAGACCGAATCTGTGTCCATGGTCTTTTGAAAACACACTAAGATAGCTAACATCACACTAAGTCTCAAGTATCTGATCGGAGTCTCTAAGGGTACAGAATCTTGAGCTATCATAAAAGCTCTGGTTCTCACACAACAATAAGTTGAGAATGGACTTATGTTAACCCAATTGATCGACATTAGCACACATGGTATGAAACATGTGCTGTAGCATTTTCTCCCTTTTCCCAAGGAGCGTATGTCTTTATCTCATAAAGAATGCTGTACAGATGATATTTAGACACCATAAGTATCTAAATTTGAGTTCTTTGATCTACAATATCATTTTTAACTCACATCTGGCTCACAAAGTAGACTAGGTGAACGTTTTCCACCCTAATGACCTTATGTCATTGTTTAAGCGAATAGCTCTCAAATTACCCTTCTGATAATTTTGCTTAAAATCATGTCTTGTCTCCTCATATCACTAAGATAAGGAGGCGGTTGCCTGTGTGAGAAGGCCAACCTCTTGTCTACCCAACATACTTATCAAAAAAAATAAAAAGGAATGTACATAACATTCAACAATTAAAACATGTATGTATGTAAATCAACTTTATTGATAATCAAAGAACATCAGTTTGTGAACACGGGAAAATAAATAACAAAACAAAGTATATCAGAGTCTACGCAAGCCTTGAGACCTAGTGTGTCTCACAAATGCATCTCTAGACAAAGGCTTGGTTAATGGATTTGCTAACATATCTTTTGTAGACACATACTTCATATTCACTACCTTGCGCCTAACCATGTCTCTCACATAGTTATACTTGATATCTATATGTTTGGTTTTACAATGAAACTTTGGGTCCTTAGTGGAGGATATTGCAGCCTCATTGTCACAGTAGACTAATACTGGTTCAGTATTTTCAGTGATATCCAACAAGTGATCCAAGAACTTTTTCAACCAAACAGCTTCTTGAGCTGCTGATGCGAGAGCCACGTATTCGGTTTCCATCGTAGATAGTGATACACATGATTGTTTCTTACTACTCCATGATATGACTCCATCACTGAGTAAGAAAAAATATCCTGAGGTAGACTTCCTCTCGTCTAGGTCACCTCCATGATCAGCATCATTGTATCCAACTAATCGCAGATCTTTTCCGCCTTGATAACAAAGGGAATAATCAGTAGTTCCCTTCAGATATCTCATGATTCTCTTTACTGCTTGCCAATGTGCTAAACCTGGGTGGGTTTGATATCTACTTACCAAGCCAACTGCTTGACAGATATCAGGTCTAGTGCACACCATAACATACATTAGATTTCCGACCGCGCTCCTATAAGGAACTCGGCTCATTCTTTCTGTCTCTTCAGGAGTCTTAGGACACATTTGACTTCCCAAGGTATGGCCTTTACTGATAGGAGTTTCAACTGGGCTACTATTTTGCATATTAAATCGTTCAAGAACTTTTCTAATGTAATTCTCTTGTGAGAGATACAATAGTTTCTTTGGACGATCTCTTGAAATCTTAACTCCAAGAATATATGCAGCTTCACCCATGTATTTCATCTCAATTTGGGATGATAACCATGACTTTATCTCAGTTATAAACTCCTTATCATTTCCAGCTATAAGTATGTCATCTACATACAATGTTAAAATCACAAGCTTGTTTCTTGATTTCTTGGTATAAACGCAATGGTCTTCATCCATCATGGTAAAACCACTGGATACAAGAACATTTTGAAAGCGTATATACCACTGCCTTGAAGATTGTTTGAGGCCATAAATAGACTTCAAAAGTCTACAAACCTTTTGTTCGTGGCCCTTTTCAATGAAACACTGAGGTTGTTCCATATAGATTTCTTCATCTAGTTCTCCATTGAGAAAGGCAGTCTTTACATCCATCTGATGTAATTCAAGATCTAAGTTTGCAACAATAGCTAGAACCAGGCGAACCGAGGCAAATCGTACAGCAGGCGAGAAAGTTTCTTCATAGTTTATTCCTTTCTGCTGTGTATACCCTTTCGTCACCAGTCGAGCCTTATATCTCTCAACTGTGCCATCAGCCTTGAGCTTAATTTTGAGAACCCATTTGCTCCCAATTGCTTTGCGTCCTTCAGGGAGGTCGACTAGTTCCCAAACTTTGTTGACTCTCATAGACTCCAATTCATCTTCCATTGCTTTTTTCCATTTATCCTTAGAAGGGCATGAGAGAGCCTCTTTTACATTTTTAGGCTCATTTTCTTCCTGTAGGAGCATCATAAATAGTTCGCCACCTTCAATATCAAATCGTCGGCGGGGAATCTTTTTACGAGAACCACGTCTTATTTGTGATTCATCATTGTTCCCATTTGGATCAATGTTTCTCCCACTCGGATCAAGATCATTCATCCCGCTCCCACTTGGAACAAGATGTGTGACCATCTCGCTCCCACTTGGAACAAGATCCATTTGGTCACTTCCACTAAATGTAGAAGGACTACTTTCATTCGCATCTGATGATGAAGGAGGTCTTTGATTAGAAACTAATTCATCATCTGCTAAAATTCTCCTACTCGAATGAAGTGATCCTTGTACTTCTTGATCCATTATCTCAAATAAGTTTAGGTCTTGACCTACCTCTCCCTTCTTAGGGAAATCATCCTCTAAGAATATGACATCTCGTGATTCAAACTCAGTTACACTCCCACTGTCTTGCTGACCTATAAACACATAACCCTTTGAGGTTTCTGAGTATCTTATAAAGATACTTTTCTTTCCCCTCGGGCCCAATTTGCCATATTTGTGAGAGGATTCATGTGTATAGGCAGCACAACCCCAAGGTCTTAATACACTTAGGTCGGGTTGTCTTCTAGTCCATAACTCATATGGAGTGGTAGTAACTGATTTCTTAGGCACTCGGTTAAGTACAAAGGTGGCAGTAAGCAACGCATCACCCCAGTAACTAATTGGGAGGTTAGCATGTGCCATCATTGACTTAACCATTTCTAGGAGCGTTCTGTTTCTTCTCTCCGCAACACCATTTTGTTGTGGAGTATTTGGGATAGTCAACTGATGAACTATTCCCTTTTCATCACATAAACTATTAAACTCATTTGATAAATATTCATGACCTCGATCAGTTCGAAGAACTTTTATCTTCTTGTCTAATTGATTTTCCACTAAGCTCATATACATTTTGAAGCAACTTATTGCTTCTGATTTGTGGGAAATTAAATAGACATAACTGAAATGGGTAAAGTCATCAATAAATGTGATGAAATAATTTGCTCCATGCCTAGCCCTAACATTCATAGGCCCACAGATGTCCGAATGGACTAATTGCAATGGATATTCGGCTCTAGTCGCCTGACCAAAAGGTTTTCTTGCAGATTTTCCAGCTAGACAATTTTCACAAGTGGACAATTCCACATGTTCAATGCTGGAAAGCAAACCTTGTTTTGCTAACCTTTGCATTCTTTGTTGGCCAATATGACCAAGTCTAGCATGCCATATGTTTACATCACTATCATATTTATGTGAAGAAACAAACATAGAAAAACTAGCATTATTATTAAATGAATCATAATCCAAATCCATAATAATTAAACCTTCGGTCACATGACCAAAACTAAATAAAGATGAACCAAAGTTAACTTGGAAAAATTGCCATGACAAAACAAGTCAAATCCTAGCTTAAGCAAGACTGAAACAGAAATAACATTCCGGCGAATTGTTGGTGCAAAGAGAACATCATATAGAATTAGGTCTCGACCACCACGCAGGACTAACTTGCATGTACCGATCCCTTCAACAGCAACTTTATTGTTGTTGCCTACATATATCCACTTTGCTCCACGTGGAACTCGCCGAAATTCAACAAAGGCATTGCGTTCCCATGCTATGTGGTCCGTTGCTCCTGAGTCTACAATCCACAAAGGATTAGATTCAGTTAGAAAAACAGAACTAGAAACACAAAGTTCACTAATTCGAGCATCGTGAAATACCTTTCTAGGAGGCTCAGAGCAATCTCTGGCATAGTGACCCTTCTTGTCACAATTATAGCATTTCACTTTAGCAACTTTCACACCTTTGGGACGTCTGTTCTTGCCTTTTTCAGTCTTTACTCTTTTAGCAGGCTGAACTTGAGGTGGCCCTCTCTTCTTTCCCCAGTTCCTTTTCTTTGAATCACTGATGGTTTTGGAGGTTGTNGAATTGTTGGTGCAAAGAGAACATCATATAGAATTAGGTCTCGACCACAACGCAGGACTAACTTGCATGTACCGATCCCTTCAACAACAACTTTATTGTTGTTGCCTACATATATCCACTTTGCTCCACGTGGAACTCGCCGAAATTCAACAAAGGCACTACGTTCCCAGGCTATGTGGTCCGTTGCTCCTGAGTCTACAATCCACAAAGGATTAGATTCAGTTAGAAAAATAGAACTAGAAACACAAATTTCACTAATTCGAGCATCGTTAAATACCTTTCTAGGAGTCTCAGAGCAATCTCTGGCATAGTGACCCTTCTTGTCACAATTATAGCATTCACTTTAGCAACTTTCACACCTTTCGGACGTCTGTTCTTGCCTTTTTCAGTCTTTGCTCTTTTAGCAGGCTGAACTTGAGGTGACCCTCTTTTCTTTCCCCGGTTCCTTTTCTTTGAATCACTGGTGGTTTTGGAGGTTGTTGCCATGTGCAACTCAGCTGTTGGCTTTGCAGCCTCAAGATGTTCCTCCTCTAGCTCAAGGTGTCTCCGGACATCTTCCAGAGTTGTGATTCTTTAATTATGGGTCAAATGCATTTTCATATGATCCCAGGAACTAGGTAAAGAGCGTATGACAGCTTGGATTTGTTGCTCATCAGTCAACACATGACCATCATCTTTCAACTCCCCGATCATATTTGTCATTTGCCTCAGATGTGTTTTCATTGAATGTTCTGGGCGTTTCTTATATGAGTCAAATTTGATCGTTAAGGATCACAACTTTGTAGTGGAACAAGTACGAAACCTTTTCCTCAAAGAATTCCAAAGATCCATAGCTCTTTGGTGATCCTTAAACTCCCTTAAAATGTCATCATCTAAGGTGCTCAACAACGTAATGCGAGCAATGGAGTTCTTTTTCTTCCAACTTTCATAGGCTTCACGCTCACACCTATGCTGAGCAATGTTACCTTCCTCAGGCTCATTCATGACATTTTTAATGGCCTCCAGAGCCTCTTGCTCCTCTAGCACATACTGGACTTTCAAACTCCAGGTTTCATAGTTGTCACCATTGAGTTTCAACCCTTTGTTGAGCTCAGCTAACAAAATAAAAAGAATAATATGAGGATCATGAAAAAAATAACGCAAGGCACGATGTTCTACATACATACATATTATGACACTAAGCATTAATTGATTAAGTTAATAAACACATATATTAATTATGGAGTCGAAAGTTCACTATGTTCCTAATCATCGTCCAAGAATTAAAATATTATAAAAATTAACCTATTCAATTATCTAGCTAAGTGTCTTAATCATGTTTTAGGCAACATAATCATCTTCCATGATTTTATAACCCCGTGTGGATTATAAGTTAACAAATAACTTATATTAGCATGCAAATAAAATTAATGTCAATCTAAATCACATTTATTACATGCTATACAAATTCACATAAATTTACTTTAATGTTAAACTAATTAACATATTAAACAATTTTGACAAGTAAATATAATGTTAAACAAATTAACATTTTAAAGAATGTTAAACAAATTAACATTTTAAAGCATGTTAAACAAATTAACAAATAAATATAATATTAAACAAATTAACATTTCAAGCATGTTAAACAAATTAACAAGTAAGTTTAATGTTAAACTAATTAACATTTCAAGCAATTGGGATAATAAAATTATTATAGTTTTCATAAAAGAATATAAATACTAAATTGATATTCTGAAAATTAAGTCCATTTGACTAATTTTGGAAATTGAAACTAATGAAAAACAGACAACCCAATTAATATTATGCAAGACATAATGTGGGCATTTAGTCCAATAGAAAGATAAAGCAATCTTAAAATAGGGTCTTTACTAATCTA
This sequence comes from Nicotiana knightiana, assembly GCA_005239525.1. Lineage (NCBI taxonomy): Eukaryota > Viridiplantae > Streptophyta > Magnoliopsida > Solanales > Solanaceae > Nicotiana > Nicotiana knightiana. Next base: position 22,155 of record ML411358.1, read on the forward strand.
CTATGTAATAGGCCCATACGTATGAAGCCCAATATACTTAGGTCTATCAATATTAGAACATAGAAGAAACTCAAAATTTTCAGCCATTGTGATATGGGCCTTTAGTCCAATAATGTTGCTCTAACCCCTTATGAATTTCTAAAAAGAATTACTTATGGTCTTTTGCAGAGAAAATCTATTTCCTCTACTTCTTCTTTTTTTTCTTATTTAATCTCTGCCGGCGCACATGAAGACTTCTTCTTCAGTTTCGTTTCCTTTTTCCTTTTTTTTTTAAAAATAATTTCGAAACTTGAAAGAGTAAAACCCTAATTTCTCATCTTCCTTTATCCTTATGTTTTGCCGCCTTCCCTTTCCATGAAAAAAGAAGTATTAGTTTCTCTTCTTCTCCACTTCCATGGCTTTGATTTGAAGTACCAAGCTTCCTGTCTTTATTATTTAGACTCAGAGGTCATAAGAAACAGTGGTTTGAAGACACAAAAATATTGTAAAACGGAAGTACACGACGACATTCAGACAGATCCAAAAATAACAAGAACTTTATTTTACATATTCTTGTAAACAAATTAAAATTCATTTATAATGAAAGTTTCAAAAAAAGTATCACTGTAAACCTTTAATATAATCCTAAGTTATTCTAAATTTACAATGATTTCCTTTTTTTTTAAAATCGTTTTCTCCATGGCTATGGAGCATCAAGCTCCATCTCTGATCTTCTATGTCAAAACAGTAGTTATTTCTTAACATCCACCGTCCATTTGACAAATGGCTTTCGGTGGTGCACAACAGCAATACATCAGGGTCGGATGATTTTTAAAACAAATCAAATATTTGTTGTCTTTTGATGAGATTTAAAAAGGTGATACAAGTTTGAGGAAGTACAAATAGCTATTCGTATTCAAATGATCAGTTTGAAAAGTAATTTCAAAAAGGACTATTATCATCCATCCGTTTTTTTTTGAACACTAATTCAAAAAAATATCAGATGAATAAAAATGGAGTTAAACTCATTAACTGGTCTCAATCGCATAGAGAAACATCCAAAAAAAAATACATATATACACGTTCCAGATTTACACTTAAATTTAGAACTATCCTATATATGTATCCGGACCAGAAAACCAGCCTATGGCTCTGATACCAATGAAGGTACACGTTAATCTAAACACATTAGATAGCGTGTAAAATATAAACCGAGAACTTACTTGTTCTTCGTGAAGCGGAAGCGAAAACGGATGAACCGCTGCTGGAATTACTGGTCGGAGGTGGTTGTCACAGTGTGTTGGATCAACCCCCAATTCCATAGTCTAAACCTAGTTCAATTGAGAGAGGAAGAAAGAGCGCAGGAAAAATACTGCTAAGCCTCTTTTTTTAATGTACACACTAAGTGGACTTATATAGGGAATATTTAGGATTAACTAATAACTCTATTGGGCCTTAGAGCACCCCTTATGGGTGGACCCAATATTTCCTACATGTCCAATATTTAAATTTGCTTATATATAGCTAGAATATTCTATGTCATTGACATCATTACTTTAAAGAATGTTGGAAGCCAAGCAAAAAACACTAACATAAGAAGAAAAAGTATTAAAACCATATTTAAATACGTACATTGGGGAAGAAAAAGAATTCAAGGTCATATTTTAAATAAATGCACATTACCAAAATAAATAAATAAATAAATAAATGCAAAAAAGAGTTGTATGAGACAAAGAGAGGGAAACAAAAGATGAAAAAAGTAAAAGTAATTAAGACTAGGGAAAAAAGGGGAAACAAAGTACTATGGGGAAAAAGAAGGCATAATACAACCGAATTGTGAAGTTATAGGGCCTAATAACTACAAAGAGATTCAACCTCTGGTCATAAAAATTGAGGTGTTTGGACAAGTTTTTGAAAGGAAAAAAAAAGTGCTTTTGAGGAGAAGCAGAAGCAGTTTTTGAGAAGTAGAAAAAATTAGCTTCTTTCCAAAAATACTTTTCTGAGAAGCATTTTTGAGAAAAATACACTTAGAAGTAGTTTTCAAAAGCTTGGCCAAACACTAATTACTGCTCAAAAGTGCTTGTCAAATTAATTAGCCAAACACAAACTGCTTTTCACCAAAAATACTTTTTTTAAAAGTACTTTTGAAAAAAACAATTCTAAAAATAAGTTGATTTTAGAAGTTTGGCCAAACAGGCTAATAGGGCCTAAAATTCCAGCATTTCACCAAACCACCCGCGGACCTTTACTGTCTTCTAGTGCCATCGTTTATTATACTAGTATCTATGAACATGCGTTACACGTTAATAATGACACGTGATGATTTAAACATTTATTTATATGAAGGCACAATAAAATTTAATTAATGATTTTTTTTATGTATAATAAAACAACAATCATCTAAATGCCGAAAAATATTATTACATTAGAATAATACATTAATTTAAAATAAAAGGACATCACTAAAACTTACAAAATGACCAATTTTGTCATGTAGTTAGATTGTTATATATTATAGTTTAAACGTATTTATTGTGATGATATCTTAACGAACACTTCTTTGTGAATAATTTTTTTTGTGTACGTCTCCTCCTAATTCATTGATTGCTATATTTTAACCAGAACTCTTCTTGTCAATCTTGATATCCCTCTTTAAAGTGCAACATTCAGTTGTCCTTGCAAGAAAACATATTGCGGTAAATATAGTTCAATATTTAGGATGTATGTCCTTATACTTTATTTATTATATTTGCAAAACATACATACTAAAATTCTTTTCACACAAATTTAAAAGGATATTCGCTAGTTTTGGAAGACAAAAGTTCGAGGATAAGAATATACTTAGAAGCACATTAACCAATATTATAATTTTTGCATGTATGCCGTTATTGTCAAAACTTCTCTTTACCATCTGTGTGCTATTACATAAGCTATTCGGCTTATATAAGTTTTTCAGTAGCATGACTGACATATTTTTCTTCCAAATTAACCTATATACGATGGAAGATAAATTTTAATTTAGTCTATTATATATACGGTGACACTAACATATGTAAGAAATAAGAAACTCGATAGCAAACATGTATGTTAAAAGGCTATTTGGTATTAAAGTATTTAAATATTCTTCTTGGTAGTAATTATTGGTATCATTTTCTGCCGAGTCAAAAACTGAAAAACATTTTTTTACTATAAAATTTTGCGATCAACCTTTTATTAAGTTGATCAACATATTCATTTCTGCTGGCTAAGATATCTTTTTTATTCTATCATGCGATTTACACAAATTGAGTTTTAATTTAATGATAGAAATATTTCTCTTATTAAATGCACTACTATTACCATTGGGATTGATAACCAAGTGCTCAGGAAGAATCAAATCATCTTTTATTGGATGCTCTTCTTTATTTCCGACACGAAGCAAGAAGACAGTGACTACTGGATCTGTTCTTACTTTATATTTCTTGTCAGTTGAATTTTCTTCATTCGGGGCCAGAAGTATAACTTTGGCAAGCTAGGTTTTACAGTCTCTGTTTTTTTTGATTTTGGAACCGCTGGTAGCACTTGACAAAAATCACTTCCCAAACCATACCAAACGGTTCATTGATATCCAATATATCTCTAGAACTCCGGACAATTATTTCGATCATTTGACATTGTAACGATCCGACCAGTATTTTTTCTTTCTAGAATCCCGTTCCCATAAATAAGACTTTCTGTACATGCTTTTACTGTTTTATGACTTTCGGGGATGGTTAGTTCGGGATTTTGGAAGGGTTCGAGTTGAAATCGGAATACTTGGTTCCTTAAGGTTGGCTAAAAAGGCCAAGTTTGACTTCGACCAACATTTCGAGTAAACGACCTCAGAATCGGGATTTGGAGGTTCCAATAGGTTCGTATGATAATTTCGGACTTGGGCGTATGTGCGGATGGGGTTTTGGATGACCCGGGAGCGTTTCAACACCTAATAGTGAAAGTTGGTTCTTGAAGGTTTTAAAAGTTCTTTAAATTTGATTTGGAACAGGTTATGGTGATATCGAGGTCCAAACGGAATTCCAGACGGAGAATAGTTACGTAATGTCATTTAATACTTGCACGTAAAATTTGGTGTCATTCCGAATTGATTTAATAAGAATTAGATGAATGGAAGTCTTTTTGGAAGTTTTTAAATTTCATGAGTCAATTCGTGCGTTTTGGCGTCCGATTCGTTGTTTTGAAGTTATTTTTGTGTTTTGATCGCTCGAGCGAGTTTGTATGAGATCATTAGACTTATGTGAGTAGTTGGTGTGGATCCATGAGGCTTCGGGTTAGTTTCGGACGTGTGGGAGGGATGAAAAACACACCAGATTTCTGTTGTTTCTTGGCACCAGCTGCAGGTCTCGCAAATGCGAACATCATATTTTCAAGAAGGGCTTCGCAATTGTGACATCTGAGCCGCATTTGCGAACACAACAGTGATCGCATTTACGACCCCTCAGTCACATTTGTGACCTTAACAATTGGAGCCAGGCTTCGCATTTGCGAGGATTTTGTCGCATTTGCGGCACTCGTATTTGCGAACCTGGTGTCGAAAATGCGACATCAGAGTCCTGTGCCAGCTCATTTATTGCGGGACTTATGCTATTTATTTCATTTCACTTCATCTCTTGGGAGATTTTTGGAGATTTTGGAAGGGGGCTTTCACCTAGAACTTCGAGGTAAGTAATTTCTATACAACATGAGTTAAATACATAGATTATGGGTAGATTAACATGTAAAAATTAGTGAAAATCAAGGGTTTATATGAAAACCTAGGTTTTTGATAAAAATGAGATTTGACCATGAAATTGGTTATGGATCTTAGTAAAAATCATATATTCTTGTTCCTAAGGTTATGGGTAACAACTTTCTTCAAAAATTTCCGGAATCTGGGCATGTGGGTCTGGGGGTAAATTTTAGGAACCTTGAAATTTGGGTTGGGTAATTACTTTAATAGTGGAGATATGAACTTTTGAGCATAAATTGATTAACTTATATAATATTTGACTAGTTTTGAGTCGTTTGGCATCAAACTTGGAGGTTTGAGCCCATTCTTGAATTGGGAAGTAAGCTTTGAGACGAGGTAAGTCTCTTTTCTAACCTTGTAAGAGGGAATTTACCTCGTAGGTGAACTTAATTAATATGTGTTGTTGTTTTTGGGGGGCTACGTACGCACGAAGTTACGAGACTCTATATGTAGCTACTATTCCTGTTTATGCCCAGGCAGTTTTAGGCTTACATCATGCCTTGTCGATATTGTTATTACTTTATGTTTATTGTTTTCCTTGAGAAGGAGCGGGAATCATTAAATGTTTCAAAAGGGGTTGAAATTGAGGAAAACATCGGGATCCTAAAAGTTTTCATTTGAGTTTCGTATTTTGAAAAGAATGGGAGAGTACTATAATAACTTAAGAAATCTTTGTGTAAACGCGTCGCAAGTATGATCCGCAAGCGGGTAATTCCTTATATTCATATTTGACCGCATCACATATATGATTTGCGAGGGGGGTAAAAGATGCATCTATGGTTCGCGCCGTTCGACCCTCGGTAGTGCACAATTTACATTTATGTTGGATCGGGCCGAATGTCCTTGGTGGTATTCGTGTGTGATAATAGAATTGGAAGTTCACTTCATAGTTGGTATAACTTCATTGTTTCTGTGATCACATGTTTTAAAAGAAGGACGTGATTTAAGCTCTTAAATATGGTGAAAACTTGTTCAGTTATTTCTTGTTTTATGCCTTATTGTTGTATATCATGCTTAATTAGAATTCCATATTATTATGCTGTTGGCCCTAGTAAGTGTCGGAGTTGACCCCTTCGTCACCACTTCTTCGGGGTTAGACTAGATACTTACTGGGTATATGTTGTTTATATACTCATGCTACACTTCTGCACTTGAATGTACAATATCTGAGGCAGGTACATCTGGTTACCAGTTTGGTGCGCAGATTGGATTCCCATCTCGAGACTTCCCGGTGAGCTGCCTTTCGAGCCATTCTGCAGCAGCTAGAGTCTCTCTTATGCTTTATTTTTTCATCTATTTCCTTTCAGACAGTAGGCTATTACTCTTTTCTATATTCTACTAGATTGCCCACATACTTGTGACACCAAGTCTTAGCACACACGCTAGTAGACTTATGATTTTAGTATTTTTTACATGATTAATGTTTGTACTTGTTGCTTCCGTTTTGATTTTTGTCACATTGGTAATCTTCTAAAACATTTCAACAAATGTAGAATTATTATCCACTTAAGTAATTTATCCAAACGGGAAATCACTAGTTTGTTCAGTGTTGGCTTGCCTAACAACGGTGTTTGGCGCCATCATGACCTATAATGGAATTGGGTCGTGACAACATGGTATCATAGAACTAGGTTCACGTAGGTCTCACAAGTTATGGGCACGCCTAGTAGATTCCTGCGGATCGGTGCGGAGACGTCCCACTTATATTCGAGAGGCAATATGGTGTTAGGAGACTACTCTTTATTCACCTCCTATCGTGCAGTTGATGGTATCCTAAATTAATTTCTCTCATTCTCTCACAGATGGTGAGGATGCGTACGACGGACATTCCAGACCCGGGAGGAGCTGTTCCCCCCATTGCTAGAGGCCGAGGCAGAGGCCGAAGGAGGGCACCGGCTCGAGGTAGGGGACGAGGGCGTACCAGAGCTGCCCCAGTAGCACCACCAGCAGATCCAGTGGAGGATCCCATCATTGAGGAGCAGGGCGAGGTGCCTGCCGCAGAGCCAAACCCGGTAGATTCATGTCAGCACCGGGCTTTCAGGAGGTCATGGGCCGTATGCTGCGGTTCATGGATACCATGACTCAGGCTGGTTTATTTCTAGCAGACCCAACCATATCATAGGCAGTAGGGGGAGCACAAACCCCTATTGCTCAGGCTCCTAGGCACGCAACTGTAGTATATCAAACTCTGGGTACACTACTCGTAGGCGGAGCCCAGCCAGTTTCCGCAACTGCATCTGATCCTAGACCCGTTGTGGACGGCGATCCGCAGAAGCTACATGAAAGATGGACTAGACTATACCCTCCTATCTACAGGGAAGAGCGGCATAAGGATCCTCAGGACTTCATTAACAGGTGTAGGGACAGACTGCACAACATGAGGATATTGGAGTCCCATGGGGTAGATTTCACTCCTTTCCAAATGGAGGGCAGGGCCTGTAGATGGTGGCAGTCTTACCTTCTTGGCAAGCCAGCATTTTCTCCTCCCATGACTTGGGACCAATTTACACAGCTTTTCTTGGATAAGTATATTCCACCCTCTTGGAGGGAAGAGTTGCGAGGTGAGTTTTAGTAGCTCGAGCAGGATCAAATATCGGTGACCAATTATGAGGCGATATTCTCTGATTTGTCTCGCCATGCACTTATGATACTTCCTACCGACGCAGAGAGAGTGTAGAGATTTGTTGCAGGGTTGCACCCTACTATTTGGGCTAGTATGGCTCAGGAGGTTGATATGGGCACTGGTTATCATCTAGTAGTGGAGATTACTAGGAGGATTGAGGGCTACCACCAGAGGGGTAGAGAGAAGATATAGCAGGACAAGAGGGCCCAATTCTCTAGAGAGTTTAGAGGTGCCCCGTCCAGGGGCAAAGCTTAGTTTGGGAGGGGTCAGCCTAGCAGGCTCACATATTAATCACCACCACCTCCCGGGGTGCTTCGGTCTGGCCCTGTTTCAGCGCCATGTCAGAGAGTTCATACCGCCCACCAGCCATCCAGGGTTATCTTAGTGGGTATTCAGGCCATCAGGGTCAGACTTCGGGGCAACTGTCTATGGTACCGAGAGGTTGTTACGAGTTTGTAGATCTGGGTCACATGAAGAGATCTTGTCCCAGACTTCGGGGCAAGGCAGTGCGGCCCATGATTTTAGCTTCAGCAGCCGCACCAGCCGTCCGGCTGCCCAAAGGCGGGGGACAGGTGGGTAGGGTCCGTCCTAGAGGTGGAGTTCAGGCAGGTGGGGGCCATCCAGGTGGCGCTCCAGCAAGATTTTATGCTTTTTCGGCCAGACCGGATGCAGTGGCCTCAGATGTCGTGATCACAGGTATTATTTCTGTATGTGGTAGGGATGCTTCGGTATTATTGATCTAGGTTATAACTATACATATGTATTATCTCTGTTTGCTCATTTCCTGGATATTCCTCGTAAGTCCTTGGGTACTCCTGTTTATGCGCCTACTCATGTGGGCGATTCTGTAGTTGTGGATCGGATCTATTGGTCCTGTGTGGTCACATTCAGTGGTTACGAGACTAGAGCGGACCTTCTGTTGCTTGGTATGACCGACTTTGAGGTCATCATAGGCATGGACCGGTTATCCCCATATCACACTATCCTTCATTGCCATGCCAAGACTGTTAATTTAGCAATGCCATAGTTCCCTAGATTGGAGTGGAATGGTTCGTCTATTCGTATATCTAGTCGGGTTATCTCTTTTCTGAAGGCTCGACGTATGGTTGAGAAGGGTTGTTTGTCTTATCTAGCCTATGTTCGGGATACTACCGCAAAGTCTACGACGATTGATCCAGTGCCAATAGTCCGAGAGTTTGCCGATGTGCTTACTTCTGACCTTCCAAGCATGCCGCCAGATCGTGATATTGATTTATGTATTGACTTGGCTCCAGGTACCCAACCTATATCTATCCCACCGTACTGTATGGCCCCGAAGGAATTGAAGGAGTTGAAGGAACAACTTGAGGAGTTCCTAGCATAGGGATTCGTCAGTCCAAGTGTATCACTTGGGGTGCACCAATATTATTTGTGAATAAGAAGGATGGGACTATGCGGATGTGCATTGACTACCGCCAGTTAAACAAAGTCACCATTCAGAACAATTACATGTTTCCGCGTATTGATGATTTTTTGACCAGTAGCAGGGTGCTAGGGTGTTTTCCAAGATCGACTTGAGATTGGAATACCATCAGTTGAATATTTGGGACTCAGATGTTCTGAAGACCGCCTTCCATATTAGATATGGCCATTATAAGTTTCTAGTAATGTCCTTTGGCTGGACTAATGCCCTAGCGACATTTATGGATTTGATGAACAGGGTGTTCAAGCCTTATATTGATTCGTTTGTCATTGTCTTCATTGATGACATCTTGATCTACTCACGTAGCCTGGGGGAGCACGAGCAACATTTGAGAGTAGTGCTCCAGAGCTTGCGGGAACAAAAGTTGTATGCTAAGTTCTCCAAACGTGAGTTTTAGTTAGATTCTGTGGGATTATTGGGGCATGTCATATCAGGCGAGGTTATTAAGGTGGATCCCAAGAGGATTGAGGCAGTTTAGAGTTGGCCTCGTCCCACTTCGGCGACTGAGATCAGGAGTTTCCTGGGGTTAGCAGGCTATTATCGCCGGTTTGTGGAGGGCTTTTCATCTATTGCAGAACCTTTGACTAGATTGACCCAGAAGGGTGCCCTGTTCTATTTCTCCGATGACTGTGAGGCGAACTTTCAGAAGCTCAAGCCATCTTTGACCACATCACCAGTTCAGGTGTTGCCTTCTTGTTCGGGGATGTATGCTGTGTATTGCGACGCTTCACGTGTTGGCTTGGGTTGTGTATTAATGCAAGATGGGAGAGTTATATTCATGTCAATTGAAGCCCCAAGAGAAAAATTTATCCTATGCATGATTTGGAGTTGGATGCGATTGTTCATGCTCTTAAGATCTTGAGGCATTATCTATATGGGGTGCCTTGTGAGGTTTATATTGATCACCGCTGTTTGCAGCAATTTTTCAAGCAAAGGGATCTCAATTTGAGGCAGTGCAGATGTCTTGAGTTACTGAAGGACTTTGAAATCACTATTCTTTATCATCCGGGCAAGGCGAATGTAGTCACGGATACCTTGAGTAGGAAGGCAGAGAGCATGGGTAGCTTGGCATTCATTTCAGCATAGGAGGGGCCACTACCTTTGGACATTCAGTCCTTGGATAACAGACTTGTGAGGTTGGATATTCCAGAGCCCAGCCGAGTTCTTGCATGTGTTGTTGCTCAGTCTTCATTATTAGGGCAGATCAAGGATCGATAATTGATGATCCGCACTTGGTAGTTCTCAAAGAGACAGTACTACAGGGTGGTGCCAAGGAGGTTTCTATTGGCGAGGATGGTGTCCTGCAACTCTAGGGTCGTCTATGTGTTCCTAATAATCGATGGCCTGAGAGAGAGGATTATAGAGGAGGTGCATAGTTCTCGGTACTCCATTCATCCAGGTGATACGAAGATGTATCGTGACTTGAGGCATCATTATTGGTGGCAGCGGATGAAGAAAGACAGTTAGGTATGTAGCTAGGTGCCTAAATTTCCAGCAGGTCAAGTATGAGCACCAGAGTCCGGGAGGCCTACTCCAACAGATGACTATACCCAAGTGGAAGTGGGAGCGCATCACTATAGACTTTGTAGTTGGGTTTCCACGGGCTTTGCGAAAGGTTGATGCAGTTTGGGTTATTGTTGACAGGTTGACCAAGTTAGCACACTTCATTCCAGTTGCGACTACTTATAATTCAGAGAGGTTGGCCCAGATTTATATTCGGGAGATAGTCCGGTTACATGGTGTGCTTGTTTCCATCATATCAGATAGAGTCCCTTAGCTCACTTCGCATTTCTAAAGAGCCGTTCATAGTGAGTTGGGGACCTGTGTAGAGCTCAACACAATATTTCATCCTCAGACTGACGGGCAGTCGGAGCGGACAGTTCAGATCTTATAGGACATTCTCATAGCATGTGTGATTGACTTTGGGGGACAGTGGGATCAATTCTTGCTTTTGGCTGAGTTTACTTACAATAACAATTATCAGTCCAGCACCGAGATGGCTCTATTTGAGGCTTTATATGGTCAGCGATGTCTTTCTCCCATCGGGTGGTTTGAGCGTGGCGAGGCTAAGTTATATGGTATTGATTGAAGGATGCCTTGTAAAAGGTAAAGTTGATTCAGGAGCGACTTCACACAGCACTGTCAAGACAAAAGAGTTATGCGGATCCAAAGGCGCATGAGTGTCATTTATGGTAGGTGAGAAGGTTCTCTTGAAGGTTTCGCTGATGAAGGGTATTATGAGATTCAGGAAGAAGGGCAAGCTAAGCCCTAGGTTTATAGGCCCATTCGAGGTGTTGAGGCGAGTTGTGGAGGTTGCTTATGAGCGTGCTTTACCTCCCAGTCTATCAGGTGTTCATCCAATTTTTCATGTGTCTATGCTCCAGAGGTACCACGCCGACCTGTCACATGTGTTAGACTTCAACACTATTCAGCTAGACGAGAGCTTGGGTTACGAGGAGGAGCTGGTTGCTAGGCAGGTTCGCCAGTTGAGGTCCAAGAGGATTTCTGCGGTGAAGGTCCAATGGAGGGTCCAACCAGTCGATGAGGTGACTCGGGAGTCCGATGAGGACATGCAGATCAAATATCCTCACTTGTTCAGCACTCCAGGTATGATTCTAGACCCGTTCGAGGAAGAACGTTTGTTTAAGAGGTGGAGAATGTAACGACCCGACCGATCATTTTGCTTTATAGAACCCCGTTCCCCTAAATAGGACTTCCCGTATATGCTTTTACTATTTTATGACTTATGTGGATGGTTAGTTCAGGATTTGGAAGGGTTCGGGTTGAGATCAGAATACTTGGTTCCTTAAGGTTGGCTTAAAAGGCCAAGTTTGACTTCGATCAATATTTCGAGTAAACAACCCCGAAATCGGGATTTGGCGGTTCCAATAGGTTTTTATGATGATTTCGGACTTGGGCGTATGTTCGGATGACCCGGGAGCGTTTCAGCGCCTAATAGTGAAAGTTGGTTCTAGAAGATTCTAAAAGTTCTTTAAATTTGGTTTGGAGCGGATTTTGGTGATATCGAGATCCAAACGGAATTTTGAGACCGGGAATAGTTCTGTAATGTCATTTAAGACTTGAACGTAAAATTTGGTGTCATTCCGAGTTGATTTGATAGGAATCAGACGAATTGAAGTCTTTTTGGAAGTTTTTAAATTTCATGAATCAATTCGTGTGTTTTGGCGTCCGATTCGTAGTTTTGAAGTTATTTTTGTGTTTTGATTGCTCGAGTGAGTTTGTATGAGGTCATTAGACTTGTGTGGGTAGTTGGTGTGGAGACTAAGGGCTTGGCTGAGTTTCAGACGTGTGCGAGGGATGAAAAACACACCAAATTTCTGGTGTTTCTTGGCATTAGCTGCAGGTCTTGCAAATGCGAGAAATAGTTCGCAATGCGAACCTCGAATTTGTAAGAAGTGCTTCGCAATTGCGAAGAAGCCCAGCCTGGGACCTTTTGCATTTGCGACATCTGAGCCGCATTTGCGAACTCAGTAGTGATCGCATTTGCGACCCCTCCGTCGCATTTGCGACCTTAGTAGCTAGAGCCAGGCTTCACATTTGTGAGGATTTTGTCTCATTTGCGAACCTGGTGTCGCAAATGCAACATCAGAGGCCTGTGCCCAGCTCATTTATCGCGGAACTTTGGCCATTTATTTCATTTCATTTCATCTCTTAGGTGATTTTTGGAGCTTTTGGAAGAGGGCTTTCACCTAGCACTTTGAGGTAAGTAATTTCTATACAACAGGGGTTAAATACATAGATTATGGGTAGATTAACATGTAAAAATTAGTGAAAATCAAGGATTTAGATGAAAACCTAGGTTTTTGATAAAAATGAGATTTGACCATGAAATTGGTTATGGATATTAGTAAATATCATATATTATTGTTCCTAAGGTTATGGGTAACAAATTTCTTCAAAAATTTCCGGAATCCGGGCATGTGGGCCCCGTGGTGAATTTTAGGAACCTTGCAATTTGGGTTGGGTAATCACTTTAATAGTGGATGTATGAACTTTTGAGCATAAATTGATTAACTTATATAATATTTAACTAGTTTCGAGTCGTTTGGCATCAAACTTGGAGGTTTGAGCGCATTCTTGAATTGAGAAGTAAGCTTTGAGATGAGGTAAGCCTCTCAATAACCTTGTAAGAGTGAATTTACCCCACATGTGAACTTAATTAATATGTGTTGTTGTTTGGGGGGGG
>ML411363.1:0-23399 GCA_005239525.1 Nicotiana knightiana
GGGTGATTTCGGATAGCCATCGGGGGATTTAAAGTTGGAAAATTGCAGCTGAAGCTGCTGGTGTAACTGCACCTGCGGATAGGGGACCGCAGGTACGAGCCCGCAAAAGCGGATCCAAGACCGCAGATGCGGAATTTGGTGGGCAGGAGGAAGACCGTAGATGCGGAGCTGGGGCCGCACCTGCGGAGTCGCAGGTGCGGAAATTTGATCGCAGGTGCAGAAATGTGCATTTAAGTGATTTTTCGGAGGTGCGCACCTGGGACCGCAGGTGCGGGTCCGCATGTGCGAGAATTTGGCCGCAGGTGCGGAAATCCCTAGGCAGAACATATAAAATAGGACCCTTAGCGGATTTTGGTCATTTATCCACCATTTTTGCACGGGCTGGAAGCTTTTTGAAGGGTTTTGAAGAGGAAAATTGAAGGTTGTTCGTGGAGGTAAGACTTTTGGACTTAAAACTCGTTTATGTGTGATTTATGGACTGATTAGTGGTGAAATTTTTGGGAAATTAGTACAAAATTTGGGTACTTATGGCTTGTAATTGGAGACCTTTAATTGGGGATTTGAGGGGCCATTTGAGGTTCGATTTTGAGATTCTTGGTATGTATAGACTCGTGGGAGGATGAGAATTCTTGTGATGTGATTTTTATCAACTTTTGAGACATGGGCCCGGGGGTTGGTTTTGGCCAATTTCAGGATTTTTGGTATATATTGGTTATTTTCGAGTGGGCTGTGTTCCCTTAGAGTATTTTGATGATATGAATCTATTTTTGAATAGATTCGGGGTGTGCTGAGGCTGAGTCGAGGGGAAAAGGCATCGCTGAGTAGATTTTCGTTCGGTTTGAGGTAAGTAATGACTGTAAATCTTGTGCTGAGGGTATGGAACCCCAGACTTCGTATTTTCTCACTATTTTTGGAGTGGCGCACATGCTGGATGACAAGTGTGTGGCGTGCACTGATTGGGGATTTGGTCTTGGTCCTTCCCATGGAAACTATTGAGTTGCATATTTACTTTTAAATCATATGTTAAATCGTATTTTCAGACTATTGTTATATTTGGGCTGTAAGCCATGTTTGGGCCTTGTGCCGAGTGTCTTTTTGAGAGTTTCTGACTGAGTGAGGCCGAGGGCCTAATTGTGAGAATATGATATGCCACGAGATGGCTTTATATTAGCGCTTAGGCTGTAGGAGCCCCTCTGGAATCTGTACACACCTCCAATGAGTGCAGGTACCTACTGAGTGCGAGTGTCGAGTGCCGATTGCCGAGTGACGAGTGATTGGAAGGCATGAATGACTGTGAGGTTATCCGTGGGGCTGATTATGAGTGACTGTGAGGTTGCCCGAGGGGCTGATTATGAGTGACTGTGAGGTATGCCCGAAGGGCTGATTCTGAGTGATGTTACGCCCGAGAGGAATTTTCTTATTCATGATTTTGCCCGAGTGGCTACTTATGATTCATTTCATTTTTTTACACTAACTTCTTGGACATTTTTCTGAAATTGTTGGAAATTACACTTTTCAAAGGAGTTTTACTAAAATTGGCTTTTTTTAGCGTGATGATTTAACGTATTCACTGTTGGAAACAAAGACTGTGCTTATTGTGAAATGATGATTTGACTTTATGTGTTTCTTACTGCTCAGACCTGATTTATTTTCATTACTACTGAGTTGGCGTACTCACATTACTCCCTGCACCTTGTGTGCAGATCCAGGTGCTAGGGCAGAGTGAGCTGTGTATCTGTTCCAGAGACTTCTCGGAGATTTTGCGAGGTAGCTGCACGCGTCCGCAACCCTGCTCTCTCCTGCTTACTATTATAGAGTTTATTTTCCAGGGTTGTATATTTTCTGAAGATGCTCATGACCAGTGACTCCGGGATATCAGGGTTGTATTTAATAGTCGATGTAGCTTTATCTGTTTCAAAATGATTAAACGAAACCTTTATGGGTTATCAGTTTAGTAATGATATAAATGAAAGATTATTTACGATTTGAGTGTGGATTTGGCCGGCCTAGTTCCACGATAGGCGCCATCACAACTGGTTTAGATTTGGGGTCGTGACACTCTCATTGTCTGTTGTGAGAAAGTCTGAGTCGATGGATGACTCCAGGTCTACAATTTCTTCGAGGTTGTGGGTTTTTTGAAACCTTCTGCTTCGTCTGGTCGTAGTGGAAGAGGAAAGATTTCTTTTTGCCGTGGTGAGAAGGTTTGCTAGATGAGAATGAGGAGTGAAAAGAAGAAGGAAGGGTTTTTAATAAGGCGTTGGAAAAACTGAAGAGTTGTCTTGGTTAATGGAAAGGGCGGATTCAGAAGGAAGTGACCTTTCTGAAAGGATGTTTCGGCGGTACATATTGAAAAGTAATAATGATACTTACATCAAATTAAATTTAAACGCTCATAATAAAGGAAATAAAATTTAGAAATATAAAAAAGATTTGTTTTACAAATTTGGCACAATGCTTCTTTGATGTTTCTCATGGCTGACACCAACTCCACTATACTGAAATTGAAGTTCTATTTCGATAACTTGGGGTAAGAAGGATCCTGTGACCCTGACGCTTCTTTATCATGCAATGATCTATTATTCCGACCACAATTAGTCCTTCTGTCAATGATGAACCTGTCTGCTGCGGCCTTCGGTCTGTTTGTAGGGCAAAAATCGGCCCTTCAAAGTCCGTATTTCCATGTTGTAATCGTTTTTTGATTTTTCTCTATTGTTCTCCTGTACTTTGGTCAACAATGGAAAACCAACCTGATCATCTTCGATCCTTATCTTCGGCTCGTACCGGGTGTGGACATCTGCCCAAGTCGTTGCTTGAACTTAAGCAGGCTTTCCTTCAATTTTTGGGAAGCGTCTGAACTTCTCGGATTCAATCCCTTGGTGAGTGCTTCAGCCGCCCATTCATCCGGGACAACTAGGAGCAACATTCTCTCCTTATGGAATCGGGTAACAAATTCTCGCAATAACTCGGACTCTCTTTGTGCAATCCTGAATATGTCAACCTTTCGGGTCTGTACTTTTCTGGACTCGACATGAGCCTTGATGAAAGAGTCCACGAGTATCTCAAGGGAATCTATGGAATTATCTGGTAACAATGAATACCATGTCAAGGCTCCCCTCATGAGAGTTTTTCAAATTTTCTTCAGCAAAGCAGATTCAATTTCCTGAGGAGCTAAATCATTTCCCTTCACCGCCATTGTGTAGGTGGTAATTTTCTCCTGAGGGTCTGAAGTTCCGTCATACTTTGGCACATCGTGCATTTTGAACTGCTTCGGGATTAATCCTGGTACCGCACTTGGTTTATATTGAAATCGAGTATACTTCTTTATGTCTGAGCCTTTCAGCACTAGTGTCTCGCTCGGGATTTGGTCTATACGGGCATTCACTTCCCTCATAACCCGTAAAAGTTCATTCTTGAAAGGATCGTTCTCGTTATTTAGGCCGGATCCGCTCCCCCCAGCCCTATCAGAGCCAACTTCACCTCTAGTAGTGATGTTGTTGACCCTCTGCGTTGTTTGATTCGCAGGAGCACCGTGAGGAATCAGATCTCGTCTATTCGCATTATTCGAAGCCCCCGACAATGCCTGCTTCCACTCCGTCATAACCTTATCCTATCACATGAGCTGGTCTAGAATGATTGCATGTTGCTCTTGCAAAACCCTTACCGCGTCCGCTACATGTTCCTCCTCAGCATCATCGGGAGTTGTCCCCCGAACATGTCGAGGATATTGCCTGTCAGGCACCGATGTGGCGTCATTCCCCTCATTGTGAGTGTCACTGATTGAGTCCTCGAAATAAGGCTGACCCCCTAGAATCTCGGGATTGTACGTGTTGTTAACATGGTTATATGCCATTTCTTATGATTTTTTCTGAGACAAAATAATCAAAACATGTTAGTAAAAAAGGAAAGGATCAATTTAATCGCACGACCGTCTAGGCCGCACGGTGGGCGCCAAACTGTTTACCCGTAAAACGGTACAGTTAAATTTATACGTAGTTTTTAGACAAGTGAATTAAGTTGATCCTGAAATAATAAAATAATTGAAGAATTATGCAATACTTAGCCTTGAGATAGAGATGAAACAACAGAAACAACACCTCCGAAAAGGTATTTTGTTCGAAATTTCCAGCCCTGTATTAATAGAAGAGTTTTACTGTTTTGGGTCAACTTTTGACATCAGCTGCTACAGTAGACGTTCCCTCTTACTCTTTTTAATAGTTCTTACTATGTTAAGCTATTTGAACATAGATTTTATCATCTTAATTAGCAATATGAGTTTAATTATCATGTCTTCTTCTATTTCTTCCATTTCAAGCACGAGTATCTTGATTTCGACTAGAGTTGTGACCCAACCCTAGTGTGTACACTTAATAAGTATTTGATTTAATGGTTGTTTATGATTGGATGTTTATTATTTAGCCTTGTTCTTGCTTTTATTTGTAGAATTCATGGTTGAAAATATTAGTTCATGCCTATTTGACTTGGTCTCTACTTGAGAAAGAGAGATAGTCTAGGAAATCTTGGCTAACAAGAAATTGGGTAAATTGAGAGATTGATAATCCCAATTAAAGGGTTGAACCTAGAGATAGTCAAACCCGACTTGAGCTTTTATCAACTATTTTGTTCAATACCCATTTGGACTTAAGAAAGCCAAATTGGGGAAAATCACTCTCTGACCGAGAGGTATTGAGTGTTGATAGCTATAATATACCTCGACCAATAAAACAAGCTTTAAAGTTTATATCCCATTAGGAAAACACCTAGGTGAAGGTCATAGCCCTAGGACTTTTATAACATTTGAAAAACAACAAAAACAATCTTCTAGTTTTATTTCTTAAATTGCAATCGTAGTTTAAATTAGACTTTAAAACAACCCAATTCTGTGGAAGTGCAAATTTTAGATATACAAACTCACACGCTACGATATATACTACTAATTCCCACACATACAGCTCCCTGCAGAATTCAACCCCGACTATTATTGGGTATTATTAATACATCGACCATTTTAATAACCCGAATTGGGGTGTGAAATTGGACGAGATCACCCTCCTAGCATAGATTCTCAAACTACATACGCAACTCCTCTCTACGAGTTTGTGGGAAAACATTCTCTAAGAAGAGAACTTAGAACTGATGCCATGTAAGTGGTATAGGAACACTTAGTTCCTTAGGTTGGCCTTAAAGGCCAAGTTTGACTTCGGTCAACATTTTTGGTAAACGACCTTGGAATCGAGATTCGAAGGTTCCGGTAGGTTCATATGATGATTTCGGACTTGGGCGTATGTTCGGAACGAGTTTTAGATGACCCGGGAGCGTTTCAGCGCCAAATAGTGAAATAAGAATTTCCTTAAGTTCAAATTGAGGTTTGTAACATGTTTTTGTGTTATCGAGGTCCAAACGGAATTCCGAGACAGGGAATAGTTCCTTTATGTCATTTGTGACTAGCTCACAAAATTTGGTGTCATTCCGAGTAGTATAAGTAGGTTCGGCGTGTTGGAAGCGAATTCTAGAATTTGTAGTTCAAAGTTTGATTCAATTTGGTTTTGGGGTCGGATTCCTAACTTCGTTGTTGTTTTTAGCGTTCCGAGAATTCGAGCGAGTCCGTATCATGAATACAGACTTGTTAGTGCCTTTGGACGGGGTCCCGGGGGGGAGTTTCAGACCCCTCGGAGCTATCCAAACACCAGATTTTCTCAGTCTAGTTTCCTTCTATACGTTCGCGGGTGTGCTCACGCGTTCGCATAGAAGGAGCTGGGCAGGGGTGAAATTACCCTATGTGTTCGCATAGGCACGCCGCATTTGCATAAGGTAAGTCAGTGGGCCGACTAAGCTTTACCCTCTGCGTTCGCACCCTTCCCCACCGCGTTCGCGTAGGTCTAGCCCAGCTAGCCTCCGCGTTCGTATGACCCCATCCGCGTTCGCGTAGAAGGGCCCTCAGAGGGGCCTGGGCCTTAGCCTTCACGAACGCATTTCCCCAGCCGCATTCGCATAGAAGGGGCAGCTGGCAGTGACATTTCAGTCGAGACTTAGTCTCCTTTTTAGCCATTTTCTTCACTTTGGACGAGTTTGAGAGCTTGCAAAGAGGATATTCGACCTAGCTACTGTAAGGTAAGTAATTCCTACCATATCATGAGTTAAATACTTGAATCCTTAGGTAGATTAACACATTAAATTAGTAGAAATCATGTGATTAGAGTAAAACCTAGGGTTTTGATAAAAATGAGAATTTACCAAGAAATTGATTATGGAATCATACAAAGACCATATAATATTGATCCTTAGGTAGATTAACACATTAAATTAGTAGAAATCATGTGATTAGAGTAAAACCTAGGGTTTTGATAAAAATGAGAATTTACCAAGAAATTGATTATGGAATCATACAAAGACCATATAATATTGATCCTTAGGTAGATTAACATATTAATGCCATTTAGATTTTGTTATGAAATCGGACCATTGTCAGGCATGGACACTTACATCATGTGAAAGTACAGTCTTGGTGCATATTCATATGTACGTGGAATTGGTGCAAGTTGTATTGATTTGTCCTGTTAAACTGGAAAATACTTAAGTTGTGCAACTTTATTACTGATGCTAGTTATTAAATGACATTTCTCTGGATGCTTCTCAGAAATATACATGTTATTGACCTGTTCAGGTTATCAAGTCAGTTTCTTTTTTACTTAAAAAACCTCGCTACTATTTTAATGAGGTTAATCAATATACTTACTGAGTATGTAACGACCCGACCAGTTGTTTTGAGCTCTAGCGCGTTGTTCACCGGTTTGAAGTCGTGAGTAGCTCCATTTCAGGTGTTATGACTTGTAGGTGTGGTCGAAATTGAATATCGGGAAGTTTAGAGATGATTTGAAAAGAAAATTCTCATTTCAGAAGCCTTAAGTTGGAAGAATAAACTAAGATTGGAATTTTGAGTAAACGACCTCCGAATCAGGATTTGAAGGTTCCTGCAGGGTCGTATGATGATTTCGGACTTAGGCATATGTCCGGATCGGGTTTTGGATAACCCGAGAGCATTTCGATGCATATTGTGGAAGTCAGCATTTTTGAAAAATTTCATAAATTTGGGCTTGAAGTGCATTTCGGAGTTATTGATTTCCGTTTGGGATTTCGAGTCTGGGAATAGCTTTGTGTGGTGATTCTGGAGCTGGGAGCGCGATCGGAAGTGAATTTGGATGTTTGTAGGTCATTTTGAAGTCATTTGACTAAAGATAGAAATTTGAAGGTTTTTGAGAAATCTGACAGGAAGTGGAAGTTTTGATATCGAGGTCAGAATGTGATTCCGGAAGTTGGAGCAGGTCCGTAATGTTGAATATGACTTGTGTGCAAAATTTGGGGTCAATCGGACGTGATTTGATAGGTTTCAGCATCGGATGTAGAAGTTGGAAATTTCTAAGTTCATAAAGTTGGGATTTGGGTGCGATTCGTGGTTTTGATGTGATTTGAGGCCTCGAGAAAGTCCGGATTATGTTTTGGAATAGGTTGGTATAATTGGACGGGGTCCCGGGGGCCTCGGGTGGATTCCGGGTGGTTATCGGATCAATATTTGAAGTTGAAGAAAGCTGAAGGTTGTTGTCATCTGGTGTGATCCGCACCTGCGAGGCTTTGGCCGCAAGTGCAGAGCCACAGGTGCGGCTAAGGGCACCTCAGATGCGATTTTGGGCAGGAGCCAAGGAGGCCGCATGTGCGGGAGATTTGGGCGCACCTGCGGAAGCGCAGGTCGATAAGGGGACCGTAGGTGCGGAAATCGGCCTGGGCAGAATGTTTTAAAACAAGGATTCTTGGTTCACTTTCTTCATTTCCTCTTGGGCTTAGGCGATTTTGGGAGGCTTCAAAGAGAGGATTCCTTCATGCATTGTCAAGGTAAATAAATTCCTCCCGTTTTAAAGTTAAATACAAGATTATATGCATAGATTATGCATGGAAATTGGTAGGAATTTGGGAAATTATTGAAGAAACCTAGAAAATGGTAATTTGGATTTTTAGCCACGAATTTGAGCATGGAATGTAAGGTAAATTTTATGATTGAACTAGTAGAGCTATGAGTAGAATGTATCTTCGAGAATTTTAGATTTTCGGGCACGTGGGCCCGAGGGCATTTTGGCCATTTCTCTGAGCAGGGTTGGGAAAGTATATAATTTGAATTTGTTGTGAGTATTAGGATGAATTTTCATTGCTTTGCCGTTATGTGGTAGTTTCGAAGCGTTGTGCGTCCGTTGGAGTCGTCGGAAGGGCTTGGAAGCCGGTTGGAATTTCAGAGCGAGGTAAGTCTCCTTTCTAACTTTGTGAGGGGGAATTGTCCCCCTAGGTGAACTAATTAAGTATGTGTTACTATCTACGGGGGGCTACGTACACACGAGGTGAAGGGAGTCCGTGCGTAGCTACTATTATGCCATGTCCGGGTAGCCTAGGACCCACTAGCATGTCTTACCTGTTATACCTGTGATCTTGTCTGTGATATTATGCTAATATAATCGAAATTGTAATTGAATGACTAAGGAAGAGTAGAGTTTATTTTTCTAAACCATCTAAAAAGAGAATTGATTTCCTTCGCGGGCAATTGTATTTCTGAATAAGGTTGTATTATTAAACATTATAAAAAAACATGGCAAGTGAATTTCAAAGAAAAAGGGATTTAAGTACTATTTTGTGGTTTTTAAAAGAGAAACCTGTCATTTATTTGGTTACTTGTTTTCCCAACGTATTCGGTGGGACTGTTGGTTGTGCATGACTGCATATGACAGCTTCGCAATTTACATTCCGCGAGCGGATTGTTATTTCCCTCACTCTCACGGGAGCGGGCCATACGCCACAGCGAGATTGAAAGAAATATTATGGTTCAGGCCGTCCGACCCTCGGCAATGCACATAGATATTTATTATGATGGCTCGGACCGGTTGTCCTTATCCCGTATGCGCATGCTAAATTGTTAAATGTTTTTCATGATTTTTGAAGTGATAAGATATTTGGGGGTAAATAAAGAAGAAATTGTGGATTTATGATATTTGGCGGAAAACAAAGAGGAAATTATTTATTTAAGATATTTTGGAAAATAATGATGAAGTGGTATTTATTTTGTTTATTTACAGTATTTATTTGGATTTAAGTGCCTTATATATAATGTTGCTTTACTACCTTTACATGCCTACTGTGTTCTTCTTATACTGTTAATTAATTTGCTGGCCCTTAGTGAGTGTCTAATTCGACCTCTCGTCACTACCTCTCTAAGGTTAGGCGGGCGACTTACTGAGTACACGTTGTTTTTGTACTCATGCTACACTTGTTGTGCATTTTATTGCACAGGTACTTTCATAGCGATGTGGAGGATTCAGAGACTTAGGCGAGCTGCACCATCCGGAGGCGATCCGCAGCTGACAGAGTCTCTCTCGTACTGTATTTATTTTCATTTTGAATTTCCTTGTCCAAATTGTACTTCATACAGGCTTTGTAATGATTGTATAAGTTCTTAGAAATCGCTCATGTACTTGTGACATCGGGTTCTGGGATGTGTTGGGATATGTTTGCTAAATTGTAATATTTAAATCACTGTTTTATTCGACATATTTTATTTAGTTAATATGTAATAAAGTGAAAAGAAATATTTTTCATAAATGTTAATAACCAGAAATTGTTTCAATTAAATAAACGATTGGCTTGCTTGACAATGGTTGGCTTGCCTGACAATGGTGTCCGGCGCCATCACGACCTTAGGGATTTTGGGTCGTGACAACATGGTATCAGAGCGCTAGGTTCCCGTAGGTCTCACAAGCCAAG
Source organism: Nicotiana knightiana (assembly GCA_005239525.1). Taxonomy (NCBI): domain Eukaryota; kingdom Viridiplantae; phylum Streptophyta; class Magnoliopsida; order Solanales; family Solanaceae; genus Nicotiana; species Nicotiana knightiana. The sequence goes on from ML411363.1 coordinate 9,796, forward strand.
AGCAAGTCTAGTAGAGTCTTGTGGATCGGTACAGAGACGTCTGTACTTATCTTCGAGAGGCTACAGGGCTGTTAGGAGTACTTCCCTTCTTGATTCCTCACCGTGCGATTTGATTCCTTTGAGGCTTATGCCGATGTTCATTCTCACTCAATCTTACGCTTCGCGAAGATCTTGCTATGAATCAGGTATTTGAGGAATTGAAATAGTGCTATGGATGTAATTCGAGATGTTTCCATGTATAATTGGTTGGGGGCTGTTGTTATGGCCCTGCAGAAGAATAATATGTTGTTTCAGATCAGTAGTTGTGTTTCTGGGAGCCTTAAGGCTATGCTCAGGTAGTGATGATGCTTGCGATTGGTTATCGTGTGATGTCGATATGATGATAGAATGATTGTCTGTATGTTGGGGATGATGAATGGTTTGAAGGGAGGTCTTCTCAGAGTGTGATTTTGAGATTTCAGTATTCTAGTGCCGGCAGAGGAAAGGCATTTGGGTTATGAATGGTCCAGTTGGGGTTGATAAAGTAGTAAGACTTGGTGTCTTCAAGTGAGATGGGATATGCACCTATGATGTGTAGTCGTCATTGATCGAATGGAATGTGTTAAGTTTGGCGGTGCTATGGTTTCTTCGGTTGCGTGGAATCAGAGTATTGAGAAGAAGTATTGAAGAATGCGGTTGGCAGAGATCGTGAGGTGCGATGGTTCAGTACCAGATAAGTGTTGATAATGAAGGCAGCCAGAGAAAGATGATCTCCGGAAAGCTTGAAATCGTGGTGATCTGCTGGTTTAAGAGCTACAGAGAATGATCCTGAAGTGAGTCTAGGCGGTGGTTCCATTTCTAGGAGGCCAGGTGTAAGAAGCGGAAGTCGAGCAGTCGCAACGTGGGGGAGCGACAACATAGCTTGGAATTTGAAGATATTATCGTGCATTTAATGGATGTCCATCAGGAGCGGACAGACTAGTAAGTTGGTAAATGAAGCATGGCGTAGGATGGGGTATTGAAGTCGCAGAGAGCGTGCATTTCAGCGTCGTTGGAAGGTGTCCGCAGGTGATTTCCACAGGTGGGTTATCTTCTGTGAATAGGTTAGCAATGGCGGGGTTGGCAGGTCTCGGTGAGGGGTTCTAGTGGCTATTCGGTAGGAGACGGAATGTATGAATGATGCTATAGAATTTGAGTATTTAGGGAGTGCTAGCAAGAGGATCTGGAATAATTGGACGGATTGGTTGAGATAGATCGCGTTATCAAAGGAGAAAGGATCTCAGCAGGGTTTAGAGTGGTGCAAGGGGTAGCTTCAGGCTAAGTGGGGGAGTCCCACCATCTACAGTTGGGTTGCAGGATTGTGTTATCATAGGGTTGCGGATTTTTGGCGTGTTAGCAAGTTATTACAGCTAAGGGAAATGAGTAAAATGGTAATTGTGCGTGGGATTTGATGAATATGTGCAAAAGTTAGCCCTGTCGGTCCAGGGTGAGGCTTTCGAAGATTCAAAATTCTGCTTAAGGCATAGGTGAGTTGTCAGGGTAGTGACTCGGTCACGTGTTTCATTGAAATGGGTGTTCATGTGCTAGGAGAGCCTTAGAGTTGATTGTATTCGGCACCAGTCAGAGTGGGTGACTCTCAATAGCGGTCCTAGTGAATTCAAAAGTTAAGGATGCGGTGTTTAAGGGTTTCAAGCAGCAGTATGATCGAGAATCGAGCTTTTGAAGAATAATTTCTAAGAAAAAGGAGGATGGTTGGGATGTTCCATGATATATTTCAGCATGCAAGATAGTATTGGAGGAGTGAGAGGAATAAACCCCGAATTGTAGAAGGATTATCAGAAGGGTATGAGACGGGTTGCGAGATTTAGGCAGCATAGTCTCGTGAATCAAGGCCACTGGGGATGAGTGAGGGTTGAGTTTGCTATGAGTTGAAGGAAGTTGCTATTATTCCTGAGGCAATTGAAGATGATTAAAAGCAAATAGATTGATTAGCCATGGTTGAAATGGCACATTTTCGGCAGTGATCAGTTGTTTTAATGTGATTAAGTTATGCATGTGGTTTGTGCCAGTGTGTGCGGGGCTCATCGCCCGTCGTAACGGATTTCATGAGGGAGCATTTGAATGTTATGGCCTGTCGTAGGCGGATCCCGGAAGGGTTATGGTGGTATAGACTACTACTTAAGGATTTGCATGTTGGGTGATTGTGGGAATTCACTTGTGTGTTGAGATGGTACTCTTGAATTGAGTTAAGTAAAAGGATTCTATATGATGAAGTGTTCACCCTATTGGTGGTTCAGAAGTTATGATGGAATTCTTGCGCTACCTCATATTGGCATGTTGGGTGCAGTAAGCAGTATGTAACTGGGAGTAAGAATCAAGATTGCGGTTCGGTATTAATAAGGATTTCATGAGCTCGAAAGACCAAGAAAAATTGATTTGAAAGTTCAGAGTAAGCTGGTGTTATCTTCAGTGTCGCCTGAGATTGATATTCGGTGAAAGAGGCTTTGTACCCTGGTTATGGGTTCTTGATTGTCTTACAGCGTAGTATGGCTAGTGGTGGATGTGCAGACTTGCTACCTTGTGTGGAAGGTCGTGGAAGCGTGACCACGAAAAGATTGTATAAAGTGTGACATGTAGTCACTTGATGGATTGAAGGTTTGGACTGAGTGTAAAGAAGTGCAATGTTGTGTATCTGAGAAGTTATGCCTGAAAGACGTTTAGTTCATTTGGTTGTGGATTGTGGGGTGTTTGTCCCGGCTATGATGGTTGCCCTTGCATATTATGAGAGAAAGTGGGTTAATATGGACCCGGGTAAAGTTATTAGCCTAGTTTGGTGCGAGCAAGGTAGGCTCGATGTTTGTGGATGGATTTAAATTCGATTATGGGCTTCGTATGAGCCAAGCATATGTATTTCAGTAAAAGCATTTTTTATGGAAAGGTATCAGAACATCAGATGTTGCTCCGTCTTCGTCAAATTCAGGTGATCTTATGACTCTGCCGTGTGAGTTATGAAACGGCTTGATAATTTTCTATGTGTTGAGGTCCCGCGTAGTGGGGATGTTATGTGAGCATGATAGCTCTTGAGATCCAGAGTGTGTGTATATATATATATATATATCGCACCTCAGTTGTGCTTGAGTTTTGTAAGCATATGGCTTTATCAGTCTCCCCAGGATGGCATTATGCACTTAGCGTGCTCATGATCGATATTCAGTAATTTGTGTAATAGTGAGCGATTCAGCTCCGTGTATATTTCCTTATGTGAGTTTTATGATGTGATCGGGTGGCACGCCGCCACAGGTATGTTATTTGGATCGGGTTGCACGCCGCAACAGTGTGATGATGAGAAGGGTTAATATGTATTTATTTTTCTTGTGTTTTATTCCCTAATTTCTGAGAAAGTTCATATTAGTTGCGTGAGTTGAATAGTCCCTTCCTGAGTCATTTCTTATTTATCATGTTCGAGTTATGGCCTATTGGCAATGTGGTATCATGTGAGGCTGTTGGTCATGTTGTGATGATTTGTTGTCCAAGCAGTTCATACTGGGTGAGACGGGATTATCGGATCAGGGATCAGTGCAATAAGGTTATGTGAAGTGTATATTAAAGAATACCATTATTCAGGTTCATAATGAAGTGATGATTCTAGTCAAGATGAGGTATTCAAGGATTTGTTAACTCTGCAGTTGGGTATGAATTTCTGCACATCTCCTCCGTTGTGGTGGTATCGTCAACAATATAGCAGGATGTATGTATATATATCATGAGGTGCATTGGGAGCATCAGATTCGTGGAATTTTGGCTATTTAGGTTCAGGGGATGTCGTTGTGGTCAGATGATGAGTTATGCGGTGAATGGTGCTGATTCAGCAAAGGTATGCAGTCATGTCCTGGTGAATCGGGTGGTGGATGATACGGTGTTTATATAATGGAACTAGGCTTGGCAGAGAAATTTCAGGTGTTTGAATGAATTATGAGCTTAGTATATGGATAAAAGAAGAAATCTTCAGATGTGATCAAGCTAATGTACTCAACTGGGTTGCAGTAGCACGGGCAGGTGCTCGAGGTGTTAACCAGTGATTTCAGGTAACTCCAAAGCAGTTCTTGGCACGTTCGAGGACGAACGTCGGTTTAAGTGGGGGAGGATGTAACGACCCGATCAGTCGTTTTGAGATCTAGCGCGTCGTTCACCGGTTTGAAGTCGTGAGCAGCTCCATTTCAGGTGTTATGACTTGTAGGTGTGGTCGGAATTGAATTTCGGGAAGTTTAGAGTTGATTTGGAAAGAAAATTCTCATTTCAGAAGCCTTAAGTTGGAAAAATCAACTAAAATTGGAATTTTGAGTAAACGACCTCCGAATCAGGATTTGAAGGTTCCTGCAGGGTCGCATGATGATTTCGGACTTGGGCGTATGTCCGGATCGGGTTTTGGATAACCTGGGAGCATTTCGATGCATATTGTGGAAGTCAGCATTTTTGAAGAATTTGATAAATTTGGGCTTGAAGTGCATTTCAGAGTTATTGATGTCCATTTGGGATTCCGAGTCTAGGAATAGCTTCGTGTGGTGATGCTGGAGTTGGGAGCGCGATCGGAAGTGAATTTGGATGTCCGTAGGTCATTTTGAAGTCATTTGGCTAAAGATAGAAATTTGAAGGTTTTTGAGAAATCCGACCGGAAGTGAAAGTTTTGATATCGAGGTCGGAATGCGATTTCGGAAGTTGGAGCAAGTCCGTAATGTCGAATATGACTTGTGTGCAAAATTTGGGGTCAATCGGACGTGATTTGATAGGTTTCGGCATTGGATGTAGAAGTTGGAAATTTCTAAGTTCATAAAGTTGGGATTTGGGTGAGATTCGTGGTTTCGATGTTGTTTGATGTGATTTGAGGCCTCGAGCAAGTCCGCATTATGTTTTGGAACAGGTTGGTATAATTGGACGGGGTCCCGGGGGCCTCGGGTGGATTCCGGGTGGTTATCGGATTAATATTTGAAGTTGAAGAAAGCTGAAGGTTGCTGTCATCTGGTGTGATCCGCACCTGCAAGGCTTCGGCCGCAGGTGCGGAGCCGCATGTGCGATTTTGGACTGGAGCCAAGGAGGCCACAGGTGCGGGAGATTTGGGCGCACCTGCGGAAGCTCATGTGCGATAAGGGGACCGCAGATGCGGAAATTGGCCTAGGGAGTATCTAATTCGACCTCTCGTCACTACCTCTCTAAGGTTAGACGGGTGACTTACTGAGTACACGTTGTTTTTGTACTCATGCTACACTTGCTGTGCATTTTATTGCACAGGTACTTTCATAGCAATGTGGAGGATTCAGAGACTTAGACGAGCTGCATCATCCGGAGGCGATCCGCAGCTGACGAGTCTCTCTCGTACTGTATTTAATTTCATTTTGAATTTCCTTGTCCAAATTATACTTCATACAGGCTTTGTAATGATTGTATAAGTTCTTAGAAATCGCTCATGTACTTGTGACACCGGGTTCTAGGATGTGTTGGGATATGTTTGCTAAATTGTAATATTTAAATCACTGTTTTATTCGACAGATTTTATTTAGTTAATATGTAATAAAGTGAAAAGAAATATTTTTCATAAATGTTAATAACCAGAAATTGTTTCAATTAAATAAATGATTGGCTTGCCTGACAATGGTGTCCGGCGCCATCACGATCTTAGGGATTTTGGGTCGTGACAGAGTATATGATATTGGTTGAACTCATACTACACTTATGCACCTTGCGTGAAAATTCTTGAGCTGAGTTGTTGTGGAAGACGAAGCCTAGCATTGAAGACGTACCAAGTTTTGGATATAAGCTGCCACTTGTTCATGATCGTTCAAGACTTATATATCCTTTTATGTAAATTTTGAACAGATAATGTATCTTTCTTCAAACCAGAGTTGTATTCTTATTCTTAGTTTCCCACGACTTGTACTACCAGTCATTGGGATAGTTGTATTATTATTACTATTACTACTACTATTACTATTACTATTACTATTATTATTATTATCTCATTAGAGCTCTATTTTATATTATTTGGCTTACATAGCAGATTGGGTTAGGTGTCATCACAACTTCGTATAATTTTGAGTCATGACAAGTTGTCATCAGAGCTCTAGATTCATAGGTTCTGCAAGTCATGAGCACGTTCCTAGTAGAGATGTCGCGGATGGGATGCGAAGGGATATGGATGCTTGATTATCATCTTGATGTGTTGTACATTTTAGAGATATGGATGTTTTGGTTGATCTTTCAGTTGTTTATTCATGGAATGAAGTGGATTCTTATATCTTGTTGACGAGTATAAACTTGAAAAGATTTAATAATTGGATAAAGGTTGTGACTACAGTAAGATCACTTGAAGATGCCTATTTAGGGTTAAGAAGGTGGATTATCTCATGTGATAAGGTTTGACGTTGTATGATTCTTATAAGGCTTCCATGAATAATTTTCCTTCCATCTAGTGGAATGCATGTACTACCACTTCGGAGTGCTTCATTGTCACACCTCCTTTTTCCCAAAAGGGGAATATGTGACAGTTTTTCCAATTTAAGTGACATAATCGAATTTGGGATTATTTATTGATTTCAGAGTCGCCACCCGGATTTTATATGGTGTTCCGGGACACCATTTATTTATTTTAAAATCCCAAATCGAGGAAAAATGACTCTGTTTTAAAGTCTGCGAAACCAGAAGATCGAGTAAGGAATTCTGTTAACCCGGGAAAAGGTGTGAGGCACTCCCGAGTTCTGTGGTTTTAGCACGGTTGCTTAAATATTAATAATTGGCATAGTTATCTGATTTAATACATGTTTTAAACCTACTGTGCATTTTTATCTTCTAACCGCTTTTAATTATTTATGAAATTATTTTTGGAACAAGTCACGATGTCGTACACTTGTCGTTTTGGTACACATTGCAAACCGCGCCACATGAAATACACCAACGGCATGTTTATTTCATTATTGTTAGAAGTTGAGGTCGGGTCACATGCAGTGCACACGCGAACTGAAATTTACGTATCGTGATCATGCCACGGGAACTGTACCCATAACCACGATAAGTTATTAATTGCATCTAAAGAAAACTACGGTATTTACTATTGGAGATTGTTGTAAGGCCTTGCTTTATGCATAAAATTTTATTGGGGAATAAATAGGATAATTAACAGGATCTATTTTGTCCCAATCAACCGGAGCCCCAAATTAGACTAATTAAGTTTAGAGACCATACATACGGTCCAAGCGATCCTTCTTTATTATAGAATTATTGAGGCCAAATGCATATGATACAATAAAAGGTTCAAAGCAGCAAATATCTACAAGAAAAGCTAAGGAGAGAAACTGACACCACGATTAATTAAAGAAAACATCTAAGACATAATATTAAATATGAAATGGATCTCTCATGGCTTTATATGTAACAGAAGCAAACAACACACATTTGGAGGCATTTAACGAGCAGAAAGTATTTAATATTATTTGACAAGCTAACAAATGGAGAGAAACGGACCTCTGCGAACTCAGAAATTTTAGTAAAAAAAAGAAGCTCGATAACAGAACTTCAAACAAAACTCGCCGGAAACTTTGACGGACTGAGCTCAACTTAAGAGAACAACAACAGTTAAAGAAGCTGAAGCTGCTATGTTTTATAGTGAAAAAGAGCTGGCCGGAGATGGTGAAACTCCGGCGAAATGCCGGCGAGGCAGTGACCGAATTTTGCTGCGTTTTCTGTTGTGTTTTTGGCTCAATTATAAGTGACGTACAGGTGGGTTTAGATCTAAATTTCAAGGTTGTCTCTGCTGGTTTTTAGTGAAGCTTTTACATGGCAAAAATGGAGGAAAAACCATGGAGGAAGATGAATGAGTTCATCTAAGTTTGAGCTGCTTTGGGGAAGGTGAAGCCGACGAGGAGAAGATGGAAATTTTGAGGCTTCGGCTGTGTGTCGATCCTCCTTTTTGGGGAAGATAGAGGGAATGGGATTTTGGGGGAGTAGGTTGCTGATGGTTGCGCCGTTTATCTACATCTAATGGGGAAGGTCCAAAATTACGGGTGTAGGAATTGTATGCCTTCTTAATTAGGGTTATGTCTTAAGGTCGAAGATAAATGAGTTTCAGTTTTGGGTCTTAAAATTAGGCTAAAAAATGTTTAAACTTTAGCTAAATCTCTTTTAATATAAGTAAATATACTACATAATGTAAAAATCAATCTAATTAACTAAACTAAATTATATGTAAAATATGAAATTATTTTTGGTATTTTTCAAATATCATACTAAAAATAAAATTAGGATTAGGTTAAAACCATCACAAAAAATAATATTCCTATCAAAATACTAATATTTTTGAAAACAATGTGGAACTATTTTTTTTGTATTTTTCGACTTTTATGAAAGGTAGATAAACTAAAAATAACTAGATAAAATATCAGTTAGCTAAATAAAATAAAATATTTTTTGTAATTTTTATTTTTTGTGATAAAATAAAGTAAAAAGGTCAAAATTAGTTAAAATAACGATATTAGACCTAAACTAAATATTTAAACACTAAAAAGTATAAAATCTCGGGGAGGGTAAAAACTTACATGTCTACATTCATGACATTGGCTCGACTGTCATGAGGAAGAGTATGCACTCAGCAGATGATTTGATTTTGACTAGTCCTACATGAGCCTCTACGGAATTCAGTTGAGTAATAGTGCGAGACTATGACAGTTAAGAAGGAAGAGTTGTTATGGCCCCAAGCCAAGTAGGGGAGTCTACTATCGATGATCGGGTCATATTGGCATAGTTTTTTGTAGTTCTTACACTTGGATACGTGTATGGATTGCATATGGTTTGAGAAGGGTGGCATCAGGAAGGATTTGAGCAAGAAAGTTACCAGTTGCATGATGTGCTATGCTTTTTTGATAGACGAATTTTCTGGACTGACTCAGATTTGATATTAATTGTGAAAATTATGCGTAAGGAGAAAAGATTTACTTGGTTGCTTAGGAATGAGGTTTCTTCTTAAATTACTTATATGCTAATGGAGCACAATTTGTTCAGTGTGTATTAGCTATATATTAGAGATTAGGACATAGTGGAAGACTCTTGAGAAAAAGTCTTCTATGGGTATGGGAAGTTTTTTGCATGTTGTGATTCTCTCCTAAATTGAGTTAAGTGGAAGGTTTTTTGTCGATGAAGTGTTAATGATGCGGTGAACCGTGTGGGATTGTGATTGAATGGACCAGGTTGTTGTTCAGTTTCGAAAGGAAAGTCATGAGTTCTAGACAACATAAGAGAGTTAGATGTTGAAGAGAATGCTTGCACTATCTTGTATCGCCTGAGAAGGGTGTGTGTTAGAAGACACTTTGTGTATCGATTTGCAGATGCTTGTGCCATGACCCCAAATCATAAGTCAGCCGTGGTGGCGCCTATCATGGAACTAGGCTAGCCAACCATTTCAGATTATCAATATATTCCATAATTCCCCCAATATTTAGCAGATTTTAAAAATATCAGAAAGAGATAAAACAAATACACACTTCCCCAAAACCTGGAGTCAACTGTCATGAGCATATAAGACTGAAAATACAATGTACAACAATGTCTTGCTACAACCAGAGTCTGAGGTACAAAAGACCAAAAGAAACTATAATCTGAGGGAAGGAAAAGAGGTGAGCTGGGGACGCTGAGCAACTACCTCAATCCTCGAACAACTCCAAGCTCGTCCGGAAATCAACTAGTGGGATGGTCCGGTACCTGGATCTGCTCACATAGGTGCAGGGAGTAACGTGAGTACGCCAACTCAGTAAGTAATCAATGTAACTAAAAACTTGAGTGTAGTGACGAGCCATTTAAATCATATAAATCCATATAATGAATAACAGTGGAAATGAACAAATCAAGCCAGAAATCTACAATTCCGAATACTTCATAAGAACCCCGATTTTTCATTTAAAAATCTCGTATGAAAACTTTTGTCCAACATTTATTATCAGGGGCTCAGTGTAAAGAAGAGCGAAAACAACATTTTAATAGAATATAAGCCTCTCGGGCACAATATCACTCACAATAAAGCCTCTCGCGCAAGCCTCTCAGTCGCTCGTGACTCCACTATCAGTATCTCATGCTCTCACTTAACATTCGTACTCAGTAAGTATCATGAACACAAGAACTGTTGCGGCGGGCAGCCCGCTCCACTACATTTATACATACGTATATATATTTATACTGCTGCGGTGTGCAACCCGATCCATATATATATAACATATATTGTTGCGACGTGCAGCCCGATCCATATAATAGTCGACTTCGCTCACTGGGGGTGTACAGACTCCTGGAGGGGCTCCTTCAGCCCAAGCGCTATACCTGTTGCGGCGTGCAGCCCGATCCAATATGTATATTGCTGCGACGTGCAGCTCGATCCATAGATAACATATATATTGCTGCGGCGTGCAGCCCGATCCATATATATATAATCTATATTGCTGCAGCGTGAAGCCCGACCCACATATAATATATAACATATATATTGCTACGGTGTGCAACCCGTCCCATAATTATCCTCACATACTCGGCTCTCGTCCTGAATTAGTCACCCTCACAAGCCACTTGGGCAATTTATCTCGACTTATGGGACTCAGCCCAAAATACTTTTCAGCATTTTCAAAGCAGTGTGATAACAGTAAAAATAACAACAATCAGGAAACAACGACTGAGTTCACAATCTACTAGCAGGATAGTGGTAGAATAGTGTAAAATTACCCCCTGAGGGTCTTAACAGGTCGGCACAAGGCCCAAATCATGGAAAATACCCCTAAGGGTATAAACAGGTCGGCACAAGACCCCAATCATGACTCACAACCCATATACAAGTATAAATTTCTAAAATACAGGATATCATAAGGTTACAAATCGAATACGCGGCTTAATAGACGCTACGGGATGGACCAAGTCACAATCCCTATTGGTGCGTGCCCCACACTCATCACCTAGCGTGTGCATCACCTCATTTATCAGCATAATATCAAATAACGGGGTATCATACCCTCAGGTTTAGAGTTACAATCGCTACTTACATCAAAACAGCCCAAAAGCTACTCCGCGATGTATTTTCCCCTCGAATTGGCTCCCAAATGCTCCGAATCTAACCAAAATCGGAATAGCATCATCAATATACGCTAACGGAACAAAACCGAATCAAAAGATACAAATTTTAACACAATTCTCGAAATTCGGCCAAACCCGAGCCCCAGGCCCACGTCTCTAAATTCGATAAAATTTACATCATTAGAATCCTTGTCCTCCCACGATTCTATTCATAAAAAGAACACTAAAATCGGACAACAATTCCCCACTCAAATACTCAAAAGAAAATTCCAAATTCCATGCACCTTCTTCCACAAATTTGGGTTTAATTTCAACAATTTTCCGGTTTAATAACTTAGAAAAACGATATAGAACAAGTTATGAAGTTGGAAACCTTACCTCCAAGAGAGCCCCTTTGATTTCTTCTTCAAACCCTCTCAATTAGCTCTCAATCCGCTTGACAATGGAGGAAATGATGAGAAATGTTGCAACAATGGGCTTTAAAACATTCTGCCCAGCACTAAGAATCCCTTCAGTGCGATCACGACTCTAGCCACGCGATCGCGATGCACATTCCAGCCAACTCAATGTGATCGCATACCAATACACGCGATCGCGTAGAACAAACACTCACCCTCCTCACGCGTCTCAGAACACCCTATGCGATCGTGGACCAACACCTACGCGATCACACTACTTTACCTGACCAACCTATACGATCGCAATCCTAACCACGCGATCGCGTAGAACAAAATTCCTGCCCCACTTTTTTACTCTACGCGATCGGGGATGAATCCACGCGATCGCAGTGAAGAAATCACTGCTGCTAAAACACCAGAAAACAACAGACTCCTTAAAGCCAAAAAGTGCCCGTTTGAGCATCCGAAATACACCCGAGGCCCCGAGACCTCAACCAATTCTATCAACAAACCCCATAACATCATTCAAACGAGCCTTCGAAACACTAAAAACAACATGAAAACACCAAAATTATATCAAATTCAAGCCTATGAACTTTGAAACTTCTAAATTTCGCCAATGATGCCGAAACCAACCAAAACACATCCGATTGTTCTGAAAATTTGCACAAATATCCAAAATGACATTACAAACCTGTTCCAACTTCCGTAATTCCATTCCGACCCCGATAGCTTATTATCCACTGGCGACCAGAAATCGCCGAAAACTAACTTTCGCCAATTCAAGCCTAATTCTACACCGGACATCGAAACTTTATTCCGAACACACTCCTAAGTCCCAAATCACCTAACGAAGCTATCCGAGCTATAAAATCTGCATTCCGAAGTCGTTTACCAATAAGTCAACTCCCAATTGACTATTCAACTATTAAGTTAATTTAAGAGACTAAGTGTCTCAATTCTCACCACGACCACTCCGAACCCATTTATCCGACCCAACACAACATAAACAGGCTAAGCAATATATGATAAAGCAGAAATAGGGGAAACGGGGCTAATCTCACGAAACAACCGGCCGAGTCGTTACATCCTCCCCCTCTGAAAAAAACATTCATCCTCGAACGGGTCTAGAAACATATCTGGAGTCTCGAATAAGTGAGGATATCTGTCCCGCATCTCCTGCTCGGTCTCCCAGGTGGCATCCTCCACCGGCTGTCCTCTCCACTGAACCTTCACTGAAGCTTTATCCTTAGACCTCAACTTTCTGACCTGACGACCCAAAATAGCCACTGGCTCTACCTCATATGACATATCACCCTCGAGTTGAACCGTGCTGAAGTCCAAAACATGAAACGGGTCACCGACATACTTCCAGAGCATCAAAACATGGAACACCGAATGAATACTCAACAAGCTGGGAGGAAAGGCAAGTCTATAAGCCACCTCCCCAATCCTTTGAAGCACCTCAAAAGGCCTAATAAACCGGTTACTCAGCTTTCCCCTCTTCCCGAATCTCATAACACCCTTCATGGGTGACACCTTCAGCAGTACCNTCCGCTTGACAATGGAGGAAATGATGAGAAATGTTGCAACAATGGGCTTTAAAACATTCTGCCCAGCACTAAGAATCCCTTCAGTGCGATCACGACTCTAGCCACGCGATCGCGATGCACATTCCAGCCAACTCAATGTGATCGCATACCAATACACGCGATCGCGTAGAACAAACACTCACCCTCCTCACGCGTCTCAGAACACCCTATGCGATCGTGGACCAACACCTACGCGATCACACTACTTTACCTGACCAACCTATACGATCGCAATCCTAACCACGCGATCGCGTAGAACAAAATTCCTGCCCCACTTTTTTACTCTACGCGATCGGGGATGAATCCACGCGATCGCAGTGAAGAAATCACTGCTGCTAAAACACCAGAAAACAACAGACTCCTTAAAGCCAAAAAGTGCCCGTTTGAGCATCCGAAATACACCCGAGGCCCCGAGACCTCAACCAATTCTATCAACAAACCCCATAACATCATTCAAACGAGCCTTCGAAACACTAAAAACAACATGAAAACACCAAAATTATATCAAATTCAAGCCTATGAACTTTGAAACTTCTAAATTTCG